>CH001841.1:789836-813696 GCA_000149265.1 Ciona savignyi | reverse complement strand
ATTCTGGTTAACGCGACCGATACTGTTACCGACTACAATACAAAAAAACGGTCTTAGTAACAATCCCATCATGGGTTCGAAACTTGGCTTAGTTAAAAAAAAATTATCCTACCCAACAGCGTAGACTAACGGGGAGTCACTTTCATATCCATTTTTGTTTAAACGACAATTTTCTTCCCTAGAATGTACGAAGAAACTCATGCGGAACAAGAATTATGAGTGTAAAGAAAATTCCTTCCAAATCTGCACAAATTGGAACGGTGACATCTTGACCTGGACTGTCCTGAAAAGGCATATTTTCCTTCACAAGATGCCTTTTTGAATTAGCGTTTCGCCGTTTTTTAGCCATTTGAAATAGTTTGACAAATGGGAAGGTAAAACACTTAAGGCTGTAAGTGATTGCGCCATATTTTGCACGAATTATTGGTTACAGAAATAAATTTATTGAATTACGAGTGACAAGGAAATTCAGTTTACAAAGGTTAAAATACCACGGGTAAAAGTAAGGTTTATTAAAAACAGGCTGTCTTTGACCTAAATTCCTGGTCCCGGGGCTACTCGCCCATACTAATTCAATGTACTGAAGGTTTAAGTAATTATTAAGAAGCAAAGACATACGGGCAAAAGGCAGTTGTTCCATAATTTAACCAATGGTTAAATATTTAAACACTGGTTGCTATAAATATACATGCACATTAGGAAACTAGCAAGCAGGAAAATTCGAAATACTTATGCATCACTCACGCCACCTTCTGGATGATCTCGAGATGTTGTTACAATGTTAGGATAAGATATTCATGTCTATCCCCATGAGTGGATCACTCTTGCCCGCCGTCGGGTTACCGGAGCTATTGCAGTGTGTTGTGTATGATACACACGTTCCTTCAATTTAGTAGAACCCATTATTTAGTAGTGCTTTGCCCAAGGAAACAAACGATAAAAGTTAGAGACCAGTTTCGAATCAGCAACCCCTCGACCTAAAGAAGACGCACTAAACCACCTGACAAATCTGTCGGACTATATATATATATATATATATATATATTGTTATTAAATTGCGCGTTGATCGCCAAATCATACTTCAGCAAAGAGAATTACAAATTACTTGAAACCTCATCGGTGGCATTTTTGTCGCGGCATTGACTCAACACCACTTGCGAACGCAAAAGTGATGTTTTGAAAGTGATCAATATCCCATTACGGTATTGATGCAATTCGACTTTATCCAGTTTGCCATTTGGCTTTCACTTGTTTGGTGAGATTGTAAGAGAGGATAACATGCGTTTGTAATTTGGGCTCTGGAAAGGCGCAGGATGCGAGAATTAAAAAAGTGGAATGTCATTCGACATTTCGCAACCTAATGAAACTATAATTATTTTTTTTTACAAAAGTTGGTTTTGACAAACTGGCATAGTGGGCTATGCTGCAAAACATCAAGAACTCACATTACCCCAAGCAAATCATTAACACTAAATAATAGCTAAACTGAATATATCTTTTAAAACAGTTAAAAGCCAACTAAACTTTACCCTACAGAGAATAAAATCAATATTACTCAGCACTGATGGATGGAATCTTTCACGATTTGTGTGGTTTTCTCTCATTGCTGTACAAAAGAAGAATTACAAACGCGAGATTTCAGCAGTAGCCAATCGTGTTTGTTATATGCTTTACTCAGAGGATCAAAGACAACATTTCTAACGATATATCGTTTAAATTTAATCCTTTTTTTGCAAATTGTTTGCAACTTTGGCTTGAAGGCAGCGTTCATATATATTTATAAGAAGATGGCTGTTATTTATGTTTTAAACACGTGAATGGGAAAGGTGAGGGCACTTATCAGACAAAACATCACCGGATTACTTTGACTGTTGTAAGGTTCCATATTGCAATTTGATCTTCATAATTAAGGCGTTCTTTCAGTTATTTTTTTGTTAGTTACCGGGCTTAATAAAGAACCCTAGTTTCAAACCCATAATGGCTTCGTTGCTAAGACCGTTTTTGTATGTAAGTCGATGTGTGTATCGGTCGCATTAACCATTTTTTAGTACAACCCGTTAATCCACTGTCCAACGACCACTATAAGTGATTTGCTCAAGGACACAACCGAATAGCCAAAAGTCAGTTTTGAACCTATAACTTTTCGGTTGAAACGCGACGCACGAGCTCACCAAGCTATATTCTGCGACGCTTTGTATACCTTTTTGATGATGTTTTTTAATGGATGTTCGTTTTGCCGTATTTTGCTGTTTAAAAATGTAAATGATCTAACTATATCTAATTAAACTATTAGCTTGGAGGAAATAAAGTTGTTGACACATGATAAGGCCGCATTAATTTAACAGGACAAAAAAACAATGCATCATTGCTTGTCGCTACTTAAGCTGCCTGAGTTCCATTAGTGACAGTTAAACTATGACTGTAAATCCGTAAGATACCGTACTCACCATACAATGTAATTAAACAAATACCTCCATTTTACATTACAAATTATAACAATAATATACTATTAATAGTGGTTGTTACGTCAGTTTACAATATTATGTTTAATTACGTGACCATATATAATGGAACAGCAGGAACGCTTTTTCCTTTTAAACCGTTCATATTTGTCTTTGAAGAATTTAGCAAAGCACTGTTACGCTTAAGACAGGTCGAAACAAAACCTATAAGCGCTAGAGAAAAATTGTTTTTCAGTCTTAATGTTAAAATCGCCCAATGTAAAAACCGTGAATTACTCGTCCGGTTTATCGTATGAATAATGCATGAATCCGATTAACGTACCACTGTTAACCTAAAGAAAATACTGTTCTGCGATTTCATTTCAAGTATTGCCAGATCTCAAATGCAGGACAGTGTTTGACAGGGATAGTTTTTCTTCAGTTGTTAAGGGTAGTATTGTGAACGCATATATAATTATGCCTCAATAACAGAAACGAATCTAAGTTTTTGGAGATTTATTTATGGCAATCTAGATTTAAGTCGTTTTTAAGTCTTAGCAGGCATTTATGTACGTGTACAAATTGTTTGTTTTATTGTAGGTTCCCTTCAAATCCGAAGAAAAAAATGATAGGTGTTTATTCTGTTTTTTCTATTTATTTTTCTGCGTCATGCTTGCGACAGACATATGTCCGGTCGCCCGGTCATTGGGTAAAAAAGGTCATCAAAACAGGTTGAAACTTTTAGTAATTGTAACTTTCCTAATAATAGTGTACTAGATTTTTAATTTTTCCAAAAACTGCTCTCGTGGGGAATTCCGGCTGGGAGAAAAGAAACTAGTGATCAGTCTTATTTACGTTTCATATCAAAAGGAAGGAAATATTGAATAGAGTTATATCTTTGGAGATGTTTCTGGAGTGTTCGGCCCTGCCGGTTATTATATATATAAACACAGATTATCACGTATTAAAGTCAGACCCTTAAAACCAACACAAATGAATGGTGAATATTAAGGCGAATAAAAACAAAACTCCACATAGAATAAAATAAACGAATGAGTAAAACCTTTTATAAATATAAGTTAATATGTACTATATATCTAGTGCCAATTGTGGGAAAATCACGCCAGGGAATTTCCCACCTTGCCCAACAATATAAGATTGTCCACTGTTTATTTCTTAATTTTAGGTAATTAAAGAAACTAAAGTATTATTAAAAACATTGAAAAACACTTTACTTAAAATATTCCCGAAAATCCCGCATATAATATAAAAGCAAATTATTTTTCTTTATTTCTATTGTTTTTTTTAGTATACTACCGCTTACACAAACAAAAGTTATACCCTTTGTATATGGTACCATGGTGAGTTAAGTAACTATCAAGCCACCCTTCGTTTTATTTAGAACATATAGATATCAAGTTTGGATTCGTAACTCGGCAACCCATTAGTTTCTGCTTGCAGAAACAAACGTTCTACCCTTTGTATAAGATATACCAAGGGTGGTGAGGTTGTCAGATTAAATGTCCCAGTTTAAAAACGACAGGTTCTATTGTAAGCGACTATTAGTTAGTTATATTCACTGTAGAGATTGAGACTATGGCACATTGCAGCTCAATCTTAACACTTTAATTATCGATTGTTTAGTTTAGATTGTCGTTTCCGAATCAAGTGACCTAAATCCAGTCTTAAAGGACTAGATTCGAATCCGGTATTTGTTGACATCAAATTCAGCCAGAGGTTTACAACCAGCTGTTAGCTATAGACCAGCGTTTCTCAAACTGTGGGTCGCGACCCACCGGTGGGTCGCGAAAGGAATCTTGGTGGGTCGTGAAAAGTTATACAAAGCTCTGATTAACTATACTGGCTATTTCCTATACAAAAATCAAGGGGAAATTATCATAATTGTGACATTACACAGTCAAAAATGACAATTACGGCCGATAATTACACAATCTTGAATCGTGGCGTGATCCCAGAGGTGTGTTCCTTTGCAACGATAGCGTAACCTAGAAACCAACAACAACTATATATAAAGTTAAGTGGGTCGCCATAAATTGTGGTAATTAAAAGTGGGTCCCAACTCTAAAAAGTTTGAGAACCACTGCTATAGACTGTTGTACATACTTAAGATATTTATGGATTAAAAAATCTCTTTCTATCTCTTTTTTTTTCTAACACCGCAAAACAGCCGACTGTTGGTACCTGGTATTCTGATTAAGACCCTTTAAGCTAAAGTCAACCTATTTTTAACACGACACTCCAAACTACTTACTTCGTTGCATACCAACACGCCAAATGCAACACCTTTTTTTTAGATTTTAGTTTGTAGAGTTTTCAATTTAGCCTTGTAAGTTCTAATAGTAGATTACTTTATTTTGCGGCCAAATTGCCTTGTAGGTTGGTGCGTCTTTTATGTAAAACATTAAGTGATCGAAACTGGTCGTTAGCAAGTTGGTGTACGGTCGTGTGGCCAAAGGTTAGCACCGATACATATATACAAAAAGAGTACAAGTGATGAGCCCTTCCTGGGTTTGAGACTTGGCTCGGTAAAAAGAAAGTCGGTTGTGCCGTCTGGGAAGGCACTTCATGGATGTCGCCTGAACCCGTTAGAGTAATTGGTTGTGAACGCCATATACAAGACACTGCAATTGCTTTGCTATAACCCCACGGCGGGCGCTATAGATAATCTAAAGATTATCATTGTGAAAACGCTCCCTTACGTAACCGGATTTTATCAGAAACGAAATTAAATAAGATTGGCATGCAATTGATTAGATCCACTTATGATGATGTCCAATTTATTGAATCAACTTAAGTGTTAGCACTTAAGCTTATAGTATATACCAGTGGCCATTAGTATATACAACCTCGTTTAAATCAATTACCCGAGAGCTTTTAACCATTCCTACATACGGGGATCTCCCCGTGTTTCTACACAAAGCAGTCATTTAGAGCGGCAGTATAACATCTATATATCGTGAGTTTACATCGTTTGATGTTGTTGGATGACGTCATGGTTTATCCCTGATTCTAGATCGGGGACCCCAATCATTTTTAAAGTTGTGACGTCAAGAACACGACTTATTTATTTATTGCCTCGTTTCGTCGTTTTTTTCCTTTTGTATTAGTACCGAACCGTTAAAGAACCATTGAACAATTGACTACTGAATTCTAACGAAACGTACCTGCAAAGATAATCAGTAGAAAACCGCATACATTATAGACAGAAAATACAGCGTGCGAGTTTAAACTGTAAAAAGACGATTAGACATTATTCGCTTGAGAGAATCTAACCCAACCATATGTCTCCCACGCTTAAGAAACTACAGGGAGTGTGGCTAAATGGTTAGCTTGCGATTAAAAATAAACCTACGGATAGACCTAATATCGGTTCGCAACCTGGCCCCAAAATCCAAACAACAATACATGTCATGACTAAACGTGTATTCCAGTCATATCCGACGCAGGCGACTTTCTTTTTTATATCGACATTCGTTTTTAAAGTACGAAGCGTTTTAAAAACGTGAGAGCGCTCATGTTACTTGTGCGCTATTCCCCCAGCATTCTACCATTAGCTTCCGACACGTTCTGTATAGCGAAAACAACTTATATATATGAAAGCGCGTCTAATGCAAATAATACTACGTGCTTGAGCAGCAACATACTATAGAGAAGGTCGCTATGGTCTCGTGTATGTTAAAGCCACAGTTATAGTAAGGTTTTAGTTAACATGAAATATTAGCATTAGTTATCAGTTTGGCATTGCGTGGTTTTAAATAGTTTATTAAAAAGTTGTACAGTACATGTGTGTTAACGCTGTATTAGTTTGTTTAGTTTATTTTTTGAATTCACGATGAAAACATGAAGCAGGACTATTGATAAAAAATTGGAAAACAGGGAAAAACTGCAAAACGACAGTCATTAGAATGACGTCTTCAAAGCAATAAATTATTAATTAAATTTCGGTATAATATCAGTTAGTGAAGTTATCTCTTGTTTATTTTGTGTTATAACTTCTTATATTTGCAGCCACGATAAATAACTAGTTTTGCATGAATACATATAAGTGTTATTTATAAGAGTTGTCATTAGGGCAGCTAATCTTTCTGTATGGGTGATTCAATCAACACAACGGCAGTTTATGAAACGACAACAGTAATAAACCCGAACCCTTGGTACGGTATATACGGGATTCAACGGATTGTGGAGATAGTTTACCTATGCACTGTGATTATGATTGGGACTCTCGGAAATATGCTGGTGATATGCTCCATCAAATTCGCCAAACGAACACATCTGAACGGGAATATATTTATTGTAAACTTGGCCTTCGCCGATTTATTGGTAAGTATCATCCAACTATTTTATCGAATTTTAGATAATTAAGGAAACAAAATAATTATTAAAAACATTGAAAAGCACTTACTTAAATGATACCCGATAATACCGCATATAATATAAAACAATTTAATTTTCTTTATTTCTATTGTTTTTTAAGTATATAATACCTGACCTTTGCCGATTTATGGGTAATTATCATCCAATCTTCAAAAATTGTTTTATTAATGTGAAAATCGGTGGTATGTTAATAATATAACAGCGGTGGAGCGTGCGTTTTACTGCTACACGCACGACCCAACATGACCAAGCGCGTCTCAATGCGTCATGCGTTGTACGTCAACGCAACGACGCAAACCGGAAAATAGTGTTTCCAATGTCGAAAATGTCTGTGCGTCATTTCCTTTTCCACCTACGTCAATAAAAATGTAGACGTTAACTTCCGGATGTAATTATGTGTTAAAGATTACCTTTCCTTCTTTTAATTATAATCCGACATTTTTACAGGTCACTGCAATATTGGTGCCGTGCGTCCTTGCGAACGTAATCGCAACGCAAAACACCTTGCCGGACGCCGCTTGCCGGACGGTTGCTTTTCTCATGAGTGCAGCATGCGCATGTTCTATTCACAATCTTGCCGCAATAGCATTTAACAGGTGAATTATGTTTCTCTTTTAAGTTTTATTGTAATGATTGACGAACAAAGGATGAATAGCCCGTGTCATTTAAAGCCCACAATTAGGTTTTGAATTATAGATGCTATATGAGATGGTAATTCGCGAATACTTTTGTTTGCGACTGTATTATGCGCTTACAAAGTTTTTTTTTAAAACCTAGACGAAATGCACGCGTTAGCTTGTTAATAATACATTGGAATTTTATTTACAGATATTGGGCGATTGTTCGACCTTGTTCGTACCCTCATCTGTTCGGTAAACGTAACTCACGTATAATGGTGTGTGCGTTATGGTTATGGACGGGCATACCTTTTATACCAGCAATACTACTGGCAGCACAACCGTAAGTATTGTTTGTGGTGTAAATACGAAAACATTTACTAGAATTCTTAACCAAGACAACTAAAATTGAGTTATCGATTTTATTTTCCATGCCTGTTTGTATACCTAATTGAATGAGAAATGTTAGGTATATTGAACGGGTATATCGTCGGTATAAGCATACATGTTTTTTGCCATATTTTTCATATTTCTTAAATAAATGCTTAAAATTTATTTTGATATATATTTGTATCATGGAACCCCAAAATAAAGTGATCTAAATTTTAACAATACGAGAAGTTTTGAAATTCCGCTCTTTTAAAGAAGGCCAAAAACATTATTATGTTTCGAAAAGTGGTCTAATAAATTAATTTAAACCGCCCCTTCAAGTCACTCTATGCCTCTATGTCCTACCCTGCAATATAATATTATAAATCTTCTGCCGTTTTACCCGCGTGAATATGACTTGACCGGGCGGGTACAATATCACAAAGCAAGTTTAACCGTGCCAAAACGGCATTAGTGGGAATTTCTTAATAAGTTAAATTGTCCCCAGGTATGATTACCATATAATGGAGTGTTTATGGGACGATCAATTCTCCTTACCCTACACTATCAGTTTGGTTGCTGGTCTTATGGTGATGCCTTTTATTGTTATATGCGTGTGTTATGCAAGAATATACCAGTAAGTACTACCATAATTACGTTGATACAAAATCCAACTAGAACATAAAAGCAGGTCCTATTTATACTGTTTAAATGACTATTTTAAACACTGGCCTTAACGAGGTCTGTCAAAAAAGTGTTTTTTTTCGGCCACTTTTAGGATTTCGTTTACATGGACGTTTAAATGAGACTTTTTAAAACAGGCCTAGCCGTTTCTGTGTACATCATGGGCAGTGTTTACTGATATACACACAACAGTATTGCCCTAATTATGTTTACTGCATGTAAACAAGTTCTACTCTCTACATTAGGAGAAAGGATGTCTAATTAGTAGACTATTTACTCATTATGCCCATTGTTGTTTAGACCAATTAGATGTCCGCGAATTCTTCATTATTATTTTATTGAATTCAATTAAGTCGCACTAATAAGGTAATAATCAAAAACATGCCCACTCACTGTAATATATCGGGCAACGGAATTATTGCAAGGAAGCTTTATTCAGACGAATGACCTCGTTATACCGTTCGAACTTTTTTTAACCCCAATCTTAACATAAGTAACCTTTCCTGTCCGTTATTATAAATTAATGTAAAATTATTTTTAGGTATTTGTATTTTGTGCCCGATTTATTCGATCACATCGAATGTGGTAAAAATATATTTTCTTTTACATTATAAGAAACATTTTACGCCTAATAAACGTTATCATTTTTCATTTTAAAGTAAAAATGTATTTGTATTAGCGATTGAGCATCGCAGCCAAATTCAATGTTTTTATATACAGTATTCACTTTGTATAGAGTTATAGACAAACACATTAAATTTTATGTTAAATAACAGTAAGCACCTTTTATAATGACGCATCAATATGGTAATAAAGCAACCTGACTTAACCTGAGCGTACAAGCGACAACGCTGACTCACGAAATTTCCCTCGCGTAATTTAATTACTAATCATTTATTCTCATAAATTTAAATGAACTTTTTGTGTCACGTATGTTGTTTTAATAAAGCAAAATTTAACGCATCTTTTGCAATGAACGAAATTACATGATTTTGTCGCTGTATAATATATATATACAACATAAATACTCATATTTATATCCGTGTAAAGAGCAACGAAAATCATTATAACACGAGTAATTTTTAAATTACCTTGTTTCCATAGTCAGTTTGTCGGAAAAAGCTGTTTCGACATTTGTATGCTTTATTGTATATATATATATATATATATATACGATAAGTTTTGGATAGATTCGTTTGAATCCACGGAATCAATGCGGTAACATCCGATAAGTGGTTTGTTCCGAAGAATCTCCATAATACCGATCTCATCAGTAGTTTCCTTCATCACGACCACAGATGGTAATTAGATAGTAATGTATAGTAGGGAACGCATGGATACTACCCATCTAGGCTACATGTGTCAACGAACCATCAAACCTTTTTATGTATAATCCTATGGCCGAATGGTTAACCTGACCGATACATATATCGAATTATTTTCTTACATATACCAATTTTTTTTATTTCAGTATCGTAAAGAAGCGGAGTAAATGGCTAATGGAGCAAGGTGTAATGGAAGGCAATTCATCAATGACTTCTGTCGCATTAAATAGAGACATTAAACTTTTAAAAACTGTGGCAGTTATCATAGCTGCGTACATGTTATTTTGGATGCCGTACGGTGTTACGATCATCGCAAGTAAAGCCTACATTCCACCCTTGGTGAAAAAGGTTTGTAAACATGTTTATTACGCTTTCGGTGTTTTAATAAACCACAATAACTAAAAGGGTACACACTTAAATATTGGAAACAGGATGCGAAAAAACGTCAATACTACCTTTGTTGTACGTCATGGATAAATAAAGTTAATAAGATAAAATAGGATGTTCATGTTAACCCCCCAAAATGAGAAAACGCGAAGGACGTTAACATTGCTTCGTGTCCACCGTCGGATTACCTGAGCTATTGCAGTGTGTTGTGTAAGATAGACACGTTCCTTATTTAATATAAAGGAACCATTAATCCACTGGGCAATGTCCGCCAAGTGTCTTGCCTAAGAACACAGCCAAATGACACAATAGCTAGCGTTTCGAACCAGCAACCATTGGACTGAAAGTCAACGGAATAACCCACCAAGCCAATCGGTAATTCAATACGGTATGGTAAAGCGTAAACAAAATCACGATAATATTTTTAATGCGAATTATTTTCCACCCTGGATATAAATGAAAAATCAACCGTTCATTTTACAGTGAACATAAGTGTGACCAATTTAGTGTTTTAAATGAAAAAATACAGCAGAAAATGTAAAGTTGTTATAGTGACCTTAAATTGAAAGTGGAAGAAAAAAACATAAATTTTTTACACGTAGATAATCGGATGGATGGCATTTTCCAACTCGGCTGTAAATTTTATAATCTATGGTGTCATGAACAAGTCATCTCGGGATGGCTACAGGAACTTTATCACGTATTTACTCGGTTGTGGCCCTTGCAAACATACGTAAGTCGTGCTTTTAATAGAATTTAGTCTGCAAAAATAATCAACATGCTAAATAATTTGTTCTGCAGCAAGTCATCTACACCGAACATAAGCGTGAACACGCTCAACAGTCCTGCAATGGCAAGAAAATTCACAACGCAAGCGACACTCGTAAGTTTAAAAAAATATATATATTTAAAGTGCTAAGATGTTTACCTATTTTCGGCTTTATTGTGTTTTTCGCTTACCTTGACTAAACCGTTTTTATCTTATTTTTAGGTAAAATCAAAGAGAGAGAAAATTGCATACAACATCAACAGTGTTTAGTTATTATTTTTACTGTTTAAAATAATTTTTATTATTGTGATTTCGTTGTTTTTTACACTTCCCACACTGCTGTCGTTTCTTTAAGTTCTTTTCTTGTTTTTTTATTAAAAATTATACAGGTCATCAAAGTGCATTCTGTTTTATTTCCGTCTCGAGTCAACGCACGTGAGGTGAACAGTTTATTATGTAGGTCGTGGGTTGGCTAAATCGGGGGATGATTGCATTTTCTGATTGAAGATATACACAATATATATTTGCAGATATATATATATATATATAATTTGCAGATATAAAAACTAGTGTCGACGACTTGCAGATATAAAAACTAGTGTCGACGTTAAAAAAAACTAGTGTCGACGACATATATATATATATATATATACCATCAAGTAAAATTTAAACTAAGTACGGTATAAGGTAGACTCCTTTAAGCTTATGCTTAAAAACCGTCTAAATAGTTATGGTTATAACATGTCGTGGTCAGTTTTTTAAACATTGTAGACTGGTACACACGCATTTAAGGCCAAAAAAAGACACGATAAAAGCAAGTTCAGAGTAAAAAATGTAGCCTATGACATTTACTCAGATCACACTATTTCTCTACTTACAAAATGTGTAAGCTCAAAATATTCCACTTTTAACGATTATCCCATCAAATCCGCGCGGGTGTTCTCGTCACATTCAGGCGATGTTAATCCCGATTGCCGCGTCTTACGACATACACAGACCGTCAACTGTCATAAGCACTAGACATTAGAACGATATAAGCACAAAACTGCGTAATTTATTAAAAGATGCTGGTAGGAACAGACAGGTTTGTTTGTTTGAAGTGACTGTCTAAGTTGATAAAGGTTACAGCCTTAAAAAATATGGCGTTTGTCAGAAATATAACCGATCTAGCGCAATGAAAATTCTGAAGCTAGTATAATAGGCTACATGCAATATAGACGTATTCAGAACCGACGAATGATTTTTCGCTTGGCATATCGCGTCAGGCTCTCAGCATGAATCAAAAACCAGGAATTTTCCCGTGGCGTCAGCTAGAATTAAAATCAAATGTATTAAATTTAGACCGCAATTTTTTTTATATGGGTACGTTTTAAATGTAGTGATATGGTACACGTTTTAACTTAAGTGAATGAGGTTAGCATTATGCACAGTGCATTTTTAAAAGAGGTATTTGTCTTTGTTAAATAAAGAATACTACGCCACCACACGGACACTATTGATTACAACGAATGTAAATAAATAATTTTAAATTTACATGTTGCAAATTGTAACTGTTATGGTCTGTGCTTTAAAACGGTGGAAAACCTTAAAATTTGCCTTGACAAGGTTTTTGGGTAAACAGAATTCTAAAATTTACTGGCGATAACTTCATTTGCAGATTGCAGGTATGTTTATTGGTAATTATTGTTGTAGTTAAAGTCGCCAATTTTCGTTTTGCGTTGCTCGTGTTATGGTTGTTAGTGTAGTTTATACTTGTGGGGCCAGGGTTTTTTTAACGCTCTAGTTGGCCGGGACCAAGTCCCAGGATCCGCTGCCGTCTATACCTGGTACATAAATCTCTGCTCCGACTTAATATAATATGTACACACATGGCGTGGACGTGGAGCAAAACTCGACTGGCACCCTACTGGAAAGTTCGTATGATGCACCGGATATATATCTGGCTTGGCGCACGGACTATTTTTTCAGGTATTGGCGCAGAAAACTCTAAAATCATGCTGGCGTGACGTAATTGCATGTACTTTATTTATGTCAGTATTTTTGATACTTTAAGCTTTATATTTCAAAGTTTTATTTAAAAAATGCAACTTTGTTTGTGGTGACGCAAATTAGTGTTGCTGGCATGGCGCAAAATTTAGGTTAAAAAATGTTGGAACAAAAATCCGGTGCACAGAAAACGAGCTTTCCAATAGGGGACTGGCAGCGGAACCTCCACTGAATAAAAAAAACGGAAAACTCCACTCGTAGATGTATTATTTATTACGTTGTATGTCTGTGTGTATGTATAATCGCACAACGCTGTAGAAAGAAAATAATGACGCAGATGGAAAACAGTTGCTGTGTCAATGACGTCATGAGGTGATGGCAGAACGAACACAGTTGGCGTCGATTAAATAAAAGCAGTTTTTGCAAATATAATGTCAAAATTACCCAGTATGGAAAGTATGGCAGCTGCACACTCGAGTTTTTTTATTTACTGCGTCTTTGCACACTTGGGTAATTTCACACATGCTTGCGAGCTGGCAGTATAAACATCGTATAATTTCTAACAAACCTGTAAACCTACCTCTGGACCTCGGGTAATTATGTTAGCTGATGGACACGATAGATTTAGAATAGAATGATACGTTTGTTTAAGATTTTTACAAAATAGTAATAAAAAGGAGATTTTGTGCACACTTGAAGTGTGCACTCTTGGACGTTTGCACACTGCACACTTAAATATTTGGCGTGTGCACACTCGAGATCTCGGCGAAAATTGACGTACTTTCCATACGGGAAAATTACTACATACTTTAGCCAAGATTATCCACAGAAAAATCGTTACAGACTGTATTTGTACCTGTTTTGAAACGTACAATCAAAATCAGCAATAATATAACATACTTACAATGCAGGGGCTTGGGTGTATCACCCTTGTTTTTAATCTTTTCTGTGAATTGAACTGCCTTACTTTTCATTATCTACATTTTTCAAATTTCTATCTGAAAAGCATTACAAGTAAAGCTCAAAGATGTTTTTTTCGCTATCATAAATGCACCTAAAAAAAAAAAATCCACTGAGATATTTGTATTTAAAGTTTTTTGGGCAACGCTAAAGGGAGGGAAAGCGGAAGGAGGGAAACTGCTCACTAAAACTATTAAAATTAGTTTTGCCCTTTTCTAAACAGTAATCTTAAGACCAGCACTAAACCTAACTCCAACCCCATGTTTAAAACTAACTGTAATGCCCTAATGTTCATATTAGCATACAGTTTTCCTTTCCGTTTTGCCTCCTTTTAGTTTTCTCAATTTTTTTCTGTTGGTTATATGTGCAGTGTGCACCCCTCACCCTCATGGGGGTTATGTTCATAAGCTATTGTAGATATCAGACGTATTTTCAGACAAGTCAAGATCTTTTTAAATCCAGAATAATCTTTTTAGTGCGAATTTTGAGGAGTTGCATAAAGAGTCAAAAGTGAAGTAAATAATTTTGCCAATACAATGGTATTTTTAATTTTTTAAATGCAAGCATTCAAGTTTTTTGTCTGCAATTTTATTAATAAATAACATTTAACTGTCCGGTATGCCACATTTTGCTAAGCGAGTGGGATGACTTATAACTTCCTGTTAAATCAGTGCATGTGGGCTGATTAGTCATTCATGTAGACTACATCTTTGTTTCGCTATGGAATGTAATGCGATGCAACGCATGCGTCATTTAACATTATTAAATGTTCGGAAACAGTCAATGGATCTAGAATGAAAGCTAAAGATCTGATATTGAGTTTTTTGTATTTCCTAATTTTTGGAAATATTTCTGTATCAGTTGAACAGTTAGCCAGTGACATTTCATGGTGCAAAGTGTCCATCACGCAAAATGTATCATTTGATGGGTTTGTTGCGTTTAATAGCAGTATCGACGCATGTGTGACTTGTAAGAATGTTACAGCTGTTTATAAACGATCTAAACTGCCTTTGCTATCATGCTGCAATGGAGCTTTACAACTGAGCGAAAATTGTAGGGGTAATTTTTTTGCGTCTTGTGACAAAACAAGGCGTATTCAAAAAAAGTCATTGTGTGATGGCGTAAAGGATTGCATAGATGGCAGAGATGAAGTTATTTGTCCACCATGTAGTACTGGCCAGGAGCGTGACAAGTTCCGCTGCAGTGCAGATCAATGTATTGAACTAGAACAAATATGTGATGGAAAAAAGGATTGCTTTAATGGCTTGGATGAAACGAAGTGTTTGTACTCTCACGGCTTTTGTGATGCTTTTCGATGCTCAAGTGAGATTGCTATTAGCAGTAGAAAGTACCACATTGAAAGTTGTATTAACAAAACCAAAATCTGTGACTTGAATAAAGATTGTCTAAATGGTATGGACGAAGTTAATTGCGTGAGACACCATCAAACTGGTTATAGATGCTCTGAAACTAAAGATATACCAATAAATCAAGTATGTGATGGCATTTCTCAGTGCGACCAACACCAAGATGAGCAGGGGTGTTATGTGTGGAGCCAATGGAGTTCGTGGTCTGGCTGTTTAGAGAACATTCACAACTTCACAACGTACAGAGAAAGAACCCGACTATGCTTATCCAGACATAGTAGGCACACAAGTAAATGCACTGGAAATAGTTATCAGCGTTGGAACGTTTTCTGCACACCTAACCCACCATATGAAACAACGTCTATCAGTTCAACAACAGTTTCAAACCCCTCCAGCCAACTTAGTAGTGCGATTAAAGCAGTAATAGCTCTGAGCAGTATACTTTTGTTTATTCTTATTGTTGGTGTTATGTATTGGTGTGTTTCTACAATTCGCCGAAACCAGTATATAAGAAACAATCAGTTACCACATGTGCTTTATGCGCCATCAGTTGATTTAGACCGCGATCCAAGTGAAATTTCTAGCAATGTGCTGCACTATGGTAACAATAGAGACTCAGGTGTTGACTTTTCACTCAGTAATGGCGTACAGCATCATATGTTTCGGCCTTCACCGTCAATTTTATTGGTCCCTGCCGACAGAGAAGTGGTGGAAAACCCAATTTACAACATGAATACAAGTGATGGTACTGAAAGCCCCTCAGCAATAAATTTACTGCATCCAATCATTAAAAGGTTGTCGATTGCCAGTCAAGATGGCAAGAAACTGCACGGTCAACATGATATAGAAACTGACGAACTTTTAGAACAAGAGCAAGCCTCGGATGAAAACCAATTTTCCGACAGTAAATTGGTGATCGTACAAACTGAAAATTCAATAGAAATTTTGAGAAGAGAGAGCTTTAAATAATAAACTTCTCGTGCTGGCCCCATTGTATTTATCAATATTATTTATATACATTACACATATATATGATAAAAGCTAATAATGCAACTGTGTTATTCTTTGTGCAATATTACATAGCAAATTTAAAGGTTTTTAAGCATTTTGATGAACTGAATTTTAATACCTGGTATACTGGTATGTGTTAAAATATTTAACTTTTATGTTCAGAATATTTATTTTTATTTATTAAACCTAAATATATGTAATTTTTTCATCAAGAACTTTTTTACTTTATTTTATTCTTGCCCTTATTCCTTTAAAATTTAACGATATTTTCTTTTTTGATTTTGTTTAGATTGATTACAAGTAAGTTTAAACCATGACTGTCTGGGAGATACTAGGTGATTATCTGTCGTTTTACGGTGGCATAAATGCTGTGGTATTGGCCTTGTTGCTTATATTGGCCACGCAGTATATGAGGAAACGAACTAAACTAATACAAAATGAGTCGGACGAAAAAAAGTCATCCGAAGATGTAAATGTTAGCGAACCAATTTCCGCTCCTGAAAAGCCTCACAAAGGGGAAGCTTCTATAAGTTCAAAGGATGCTAGAACTCCAATTATAGGGTGTGGTATTTCGAAGAAAGATTGCTCCACTGAAATCCCCTCGCTAGCAAGAATGTGTGGCTACTCACCAGCCCATATGAAAGAACTATCACATTGTGCACTCTTTTTTCAAAAATTTAGAGAGGAAGAAAGTGAATCAGAGAAGAGTCCAAGATTACCTAAGGTATGCATCATTTGTATTATAGTTTGTAGACTCATAGAGAGATTACTCAAGGTATGTATTGTTTGTAAAATAGTTTGTAGACTATGCAAGTCATAGACTGTTATTTCTTTATATGATGCTAAATTAATATATAATGTGACCTTTTTTGACCGCATATATATTGTCTAGCTATTTTTGTTCATATATATAATCTAGATATTCCATTCTATTCTATCGGCTAACCCAGGGGTCAGCAACCTGCAGATCCGGAGCCACATGCAGCTCTTTCATCCTTCTGACATGACTCTTATTAATTTTATTGTAGCAAGCGCTTAATAAGTTGAATACACATGCATTAGTGAAACAACAGAACAACACTCGTTTCACACAGTGTTGTTTTTCTTTTATTGCAAAAATATTAATAGTTTTGCGGCTCCCAGTAACTTTTATTTTACATGGAATATCGGTCATACTAACTCATTAAATGCAAAAAGGTTGCCAACTTCTGAGCTCGGTTAGTCTGGTGGTTTAGTGCTATGCCTTTTAGCCGAAAGGTTGCAGGTACGAAACTGGTCGCTGCTAGAAGGTTGTGTCCTTGGGCAAGGTACTTTACGGAAATTGCCTGAACTCAGCAGATTAATGGGTTCTACTAAATTGAAGGAATGTCTCAATTATACAACACACAGCAATAGCTTGGGTAACCCGACGATGGGCGCGAGGTGATCTGACGATTGCCCGTGTGTTAACCCCTTTGGTTTTCCCATTCATAGGGATAAACATAAATATTCCATTCTATCCTATCCAATCCCTATAATTATCCCTATAATCCAATCCCTATAAATATGTGAGTAAATGTATATATTACCGGTACTGTTATTATGAATAGAATCCTGCAAACACAGAAGATTCTGATGGGTCGTTGGCAAATCTTCGTGAAAACTTGGAGGAACAAGACGATGTATGTTTTTTTAATACGTTTGAGACAAGCTAATATTGTTCGTTATGTTAAGGTACCAGTTTTATTTCCATTAGTTCCCAAATGATCAAAACATCAAAATATGACAAATACTGCCTGTCACCAAATGTTGTTAATGTCACATGAGTCCGTTAATGGAATAGCCAACCCTGTTTTTGCTGTGAGTAAGTAGTGTGGTACCAAGCGTCTATTCGTTGGTTAAGGCGTTTTTTATTAACTGGAATGACTGCTTTATCTAACTCATTTTAACCAAAAGGTTATATTGTTTTCTACTATTGACTGGTTTTAGAATGTAAGCTGCATATATCCTAAATCAATTTTTCTAACCCACCCAATTATATATTATAAATAAGTTATGTCCTATCCTAAAGATATATTCGATCGGTAAGTCTGGCGGTTTATTGCGACGTCTTTCAACTGAAAGGTTGCAGATTCGAAACTGATCGCTAGCTAGTTGGTTGTGTCCTTGGGCAAGGCACTTAACGTTGCCTGAACTCACCGGATTATTGGGTTCTACCAAATTGAAGGAACGTGTGAATCATACACAACGCACTTCAATAGCTCTAGTAACCCAACGGTGGGCGCAAGGTGATCTGACGATTGCTCGTGTGATAACCTCCTTAGTTTTTCCATTCACGAGGATAAACATAAATATTCTATCCTATTCCAACACAGCTTGACATAGGAGATCTAGTGGTGGAGGATATCGACATAGAAGATGAAAATGATGAATGTGACATCAGTGCTGAGGTAACAATCAACAATCCATTGTTACTTTCAGTGCTTTGTATGCTTTAAACAACCCTGAATCAATCAATCTACTGTCCTTAATAGATGTTTGTGTTTTGGGGAATTTCAGGGAAATTTATAAACCTTGGTGGTTGCGCTATCTGTTCTTAATGAATCCAAAATTGATTGTAAAATTTAATAAGATCAGCTAGAACTATTACAGTGTTCGATGTTAGTCCCACACATATAAACATTTTTCAATTGGACGGATAATGCTATCAATAAAATTGCCATGATGTTTTCTTTTACACAAATTTCAATTAATATTAAGATTTGTTTTTAGTAGATGCTCCCAACTGATTAACATATTAACTAATATTGCACCAGGCAATGGCTGATATAGAAGCAGAGATGATGGATTCCAGCATCTTAATGGCTCCCACATCTGAAGAAGATAATTCATCTAAAGGTAAAGCTTACACTTACTTTATAGGAGATATTTATGTTTATCCCAGTGAATGTAAAAACCAAGGGGGTTAACATACGGGCAATCGTCAGATCACCTCGCGCCCATCGTCGGGTTGCCGGAGCTATTGCAGTGTGTTGTATATGATAGACACCGCTGGGTTCAGGCAATGTCTGTAAAGTGTCTTGCCCAAGGACACAACCAACTAGCTAGTGACCAGTTTAGCACCTGCAACCTTTCAATTGAAAGGCGACACACTTAACCGCCAGACTAACTGGTCGGACAGCTATACATTTAGTGTTGGCCACTTGAGCCCTTGGCCTTTGAACTATACAGCTTTCCGGCTATTATAAACAATACTGCTAATCTTGTATTTTACAAAGATAACTAAAATGCATAGCTTGCAATGATAGGTACTACATTTCTTAAGCCTGGTTATGGTGGTTGTATTAAACCATTATAATTCGTGTTATTATAAAATAAACTTATCAGCTGCCATTTTCCCAGATGAAGGCAACTCTGTAAAGTGCGATTCAAATAAAGATTTGGAAAAACAAGGTATTAATAACTATTTTTACATTATAAGATAGTGTGTAAAATGTAGAAGAAGAACAATAGTAGGTTGTTACTCAGTTGAGTCGTTTTTTGTGCTTGTGCCAGATTTGAGCAGCATGCTATGTTAAAAAGTACGTATAAGTACTAAGTACCGTAGTCATTATGCACATCGTCAGTGTATCGGTTGCATCGTCTTTGATAATAGCAATGCCCCTGGTTAGTTCCTCTGCGTGTGGTTTTTAAATCAAAATTATTTTTGGATTAAAAGCAAAGATATGTTGGAGGTAGTCAAAGCAAGTAGTGGCACAAATGTACTTTAGATCTAAACAATACTTCTTGCTTATGGCTTATGGAGGTATTGTGCATCGCGTTAATGAGGTGTTAGTTTGCTAAGTTCGCAGTATTGTTATCAGCCTGATCTCAATGGGCAGTGCAGTTTTCAAACTACTGTTGACAGCAATTATCCAACTTTTTTCTATTCGTATTTTGTCATTTTCATAATTTTTAATCAGTAAACATAAAACAACAGTTCAAACTGTGCAAAATGGATTATAAAAGCTAACAAGTGATATTCTTGCTCAACATGTTTACATATCATGACCGCAGTCTTCGTATTATAATCAATAGATGCTATGTATATCAATATAACATCCTAATTGTAATACCTACACAAACAAGCTTGTATAACAAAGCAATTGGTCCCAGTCCACCAGGTTGTCAATAACGCAGTCATAGACGCGCTCATTGAAGTTGGTTTCGAATTGTCCTGTTCGGATGGTGGTTTGGATGAGTTTGTAGAGGAAGAGGAAATGGATGAAAGTGATGAGTTAACAGTGGCAGCAGGAGACGTAATCTCTATGCACAGCAAACCCGTAGAGCAAGGTCAAAAATTAATGTTATAATTATATACAGAAAGATTATATACAGAAAGTAACAATTCTTTACTGAAAGATTATATACAGAAAGTTACAATTCTTTACTGAAAGATTATATACAGAAAGTTACAATTATATACAGAAAGATTATTTACAGAAAGTTACAATTCTTTGCTGAAAGATACCCTTAAAAAAGATTTCCAGTTGTTAAAATTTTTTTAGGATATTTCAATTCTTTTTGATATCTAAAAATAGTTCTTAAAAAATAGTAAATGATTTTCTATAAAGTTCCGTATACAAGTTCCAATAAACATAAAGGTATATCATTTACCGATACCAATATAAAAATATTGATTGATCAATTTGTGTAGATAAACAATGTGAAGAATTGGTTCACCTGGCAGCTGATAATATAGTTCGACAGGCAGTGGCTGATGCTAGAGAGAAATTGGATAAGGCAGGTCAGTTAAATCAGATAGTAGTACTCTACATTTCATTGGTTGGGTACTCAGTGTTTTTTGGTAAACATGTAAGAAGGGTGAGGGCTGTGGTTAATACTGTCATTTCAAGTTCTCAACAATTTAAAACCACAGATTGCAAAAGGATAAGATAGGGATGTTTACCCCGTGAATGGGAAAACCAAGGGGGTTAACACACGGGCAATCGTGAGATCACCTCGCGCCAACCGTCGGGTTACCGGAGCTATTGCAGTGTGTTGTATATGATAGACACTGTTCTTCAATTTAGTAGAACCCATTAATCTGCTGGGTTCAGGCAATGTCCATTAAGTGCCTTGCCCAAGGACACAACCGACTAGCTAGCGACCTAGATTCCAACCCAACAGACCCGGTCTTTATCTTTGTAGTGATTTTTGACACAAAATTCTACTGAAAAGTGCTGAAAAACGTGATGAAAGCAACAATTTTGTTACCAGCAGCCATAACCAACAAAAACTAATTATTTAAAACCACTTTCAGAAGATCAAAAATTCACCATCTCATCGTACAAATCCTCGTTCAATGCTCTACAAGAAGCAACCGCAAAACTCACCACTGATGAGGTGATAGAAGAAAGAAGGTTCGTTGTTTAAATGTTTTGCATAAAATTGAAAACTAATGTTTTGCCTGGGGTTACAAACTCATGTTAACCATATTAATTATGGGTCCTATTTGAAAAAATGGGACACATATTGTTTTTGTCCATTTTTTTTCTTTTATTTTTGTTTACAAACTAATGTTACCATGGATTACAAACTCATGTTAACCACAGTGATTGAGATTGTGGTAACAGTTTAGTCTTTTGATAATCATAATGTTAGATAGTCTGATCATCATTAGATTCGAAGTGTTAGATATCCGGATCAAAACACAAAGCGCGAATTGAGATCCCAGTACTTTTCATATTGATTTAAAAAAAGGGAACAAAGCATTAAATAACCCATAAGAAAAAGTACTATATTGTCTTTTATAATTTTGTTGTTGTTGTTAAAGCTATCTAGCCGGTTGTGTCCTTGTGCAAGGCACTTAACGGACATTGTCTGAACCCAGCGGTTTAATGGGTTCTACTATATTAAAGAAACGTCTATATCACACACAACACACTGCAATAGCTTCGGTAACCCAACAATGGGTGCGAGGTAATCTGACGATTGCCCGTGTGTTAACCTCCTAGGTTTTCCAATTCACGGAGATAAACATAAATATCCTAAAACAACGATAATCTAAATTTCTCGAATTACAGAATCCAAGAAGAACAGCTTAGTAACATTCTAGCAGTGATGCAGCAAAACCCCGAAATGTTTGGCGAGATGTCAAATGATGAAGTGAACACACAAGTCAACTTATACTGCATATAGCGTGTGGAACCTTTATTTTAGCTAACAGTAGTATAGTAATGCATACATTTATGTGCGTGTAGTGTATAATACTTATTCGGGTATACTTACAGCCAAACTGGTACAAAATAATTTTTACCCGTGCTTGTCAATTTGAATAGTTATAACATGAATTTTATAGAGTTTATTTATAATCATTGTTCTAAAAAACAAAGAGGAAAATTATTATTGACGTATTATTTCAATAGGGTTTGTAGATTTCTAATTGAAGCAATTTGCTAATTTTGATACACATTGCATAATATAAGTCCAAAATAGTAAAAATACCTTATAAAATTATCATTTGCTGCGCTAATATTTGATTTTCATATATGCCTACTATCTGTAACCTAATATTGCCATGAATATAATAGTGAGACTGTTAATAACGCACTGTATACTATTTTCTATTACCTGCCAAACTGTTGTGCTCTGTACAGCCTATGCTTGCCCAGCTAAATTTGACAAAAGTATCGGTACTATGCCACACATTGTTGCTGTCCAGTTAAAGACTTTATTTTTTATATTTTTTGTTGTATGATTTCGCTTTTGCATTGCTATTCTATTTGTAATAAATTAGATGTTGTTTTCGAATCTCCAAACTGTAAATTATACGCATTGATTAAGGGTTTAAAATATGACAGTGTAATTGTTTAGTTCAGATATGACAACACACCAGTCATCTTGTGTTTTTTATGTGGGATTAGATGCACGGAAAAACATTAGTGTTCATTAATTAGTTGTTCACCGAGCTGTTATAATGCGATCATTTAATCACTCTGTGTAAACCACTTGATTTATCAGAGCCATGCAGAAGCTCATAGGTATGACTGAACTGGTCGCTAGCTAGTTGGGTCCTTGGGTAAGGCAAATATTGGAAATTGCCTGAACCCAGCAGGTTAATGGGTTCCAGCAAATTAAACGAACCTGACCATCATACATAACACACTGCAAAAGCTCCAGTAACCCGACAGTGGGCGCGAAATGATTTGGCAATTGCCTGTGTGTTAACCCCCTCGGTTTTCCCATTCACGGGGATAAACATGAATATCAGATTCTATCATGTTTAAAATCTGTCGAGTCATTTTGGGCAATTCTTTAAGTCTTATTTGTCCGGCCCGATGGTCTAGCGGTTAAGTGCGTTGCCTTTCAACCGAAAGGTTGCAGGTGCGAAACTGGTCGCTAGCTAGTCGGTTGTGTCCTTGGGCAAGGCACTTTACGGACATTGCCTGAACCCAGCGGATTAATGGGTTCTACCAAATTGAAGGAACGTGTCTATCATATACAACACACTGCAATAGCTCCGGTAACCCGACGATGGGCGCGAGGTGATCTGACGATTGCCCGTGTATTAACCCCCTAGGTTTTC
>CH001841.1:773005-784598 GCA_000149265.1 Ciona savignyi | reverse complement strand
GATTGTCAACGTAATATAAGCAACCATTCACACGCTGATCTTGTGATTTTAACTCAATATTACGCATTACAACCAAAGTTATACTATGTGTCTTAAGGTGACGTTTAAAAACTATAAAGTAACGCATAAATAAGACCCGATAATGCCGGTAATCACGTGCGTTATTTCTTTGCTGCCCTTTACGGCTACCTGACTTAACTTTCTTTGCAAAAACAGTGCCGATTTGATGGTAGTTTAAAGAAAATCGGTTAACGGTTAACCGATCATTTTTACATCAGTTAACCGTTTTTTAAATTAACCGTTAATTCGCAGCTCTAGTTGTCAATTGAGTAAAATTGTCAATACAGGCAGGTAAGAAAAAACATTGAAGGATTTGCCCAAGGATATTCAAGATTTAAGATTTTTAATTTCATCAGCATGATACTTTTATAATAGTAACAATCAACATTATACAATAAATAAAGAAAAACACAGTGTCACAGTAATATAATAAAGAAGAAAACATAATTGTTGCTGGATTTCAGTAAATAACTTGAGTGAAAGCTGTGTATTGGAGTTTATTTATTACTTTTATTACAGAAAACTTGGTATACTGGAGAAAAATAACTAATACTGTTTTATATATAATATAAAGGATCTTTTGTTAAGGATCTCTTTGGTCAAGCATTGTCTATGTTGTCCTCATATTCACCTATGCCATTGTTTAACATAATGTAAAGTTATTGGAAAAAAATAAAATAAATAAAAACACTTAGGGCACTAAAATATATATTATATACAGTAGTAAAGCCCTACTATTACAATCAACAATGTTTATCTTGCTTTTAAATAATTAACTGTTATATGTTAGTTTTGAGACATATTTTTCAGATTTACGATACAATTTTGAACAACTTCAAATAAAAAACCAAGAAATTTAACATAGCTATGAGCATATCCTAACTGTTTATAGCGGAAGTTCTGACGATTAATCCGAAGATCACAAGATAGAAAATGCACTCACTGGTTGCTGCCTGGTGACTGGTTGCACTTGGACAGGATGTAGCATGGAAGGGTGGGAAACACGCGGTGCTGGAATATTCTTCTTTTCTTCTGTGCCCTGGTCATTACATACATTACATTACATTAGTATGGGTGGGTCCATGGTAGCCCCAGGACCAGGAATGTAGGCCATGATACATTACATTAGTATGGGTGGGTCCATGGTAGCACTGGGACCAGGAATGAAGGCCATGATACATTACATTAGTATGGGTGGGTCCATGGTAGCCCCAGGACCAGGAATGTAGGCCATGATACATTACATTAGTATGGGTGGGTCCATGGTAGCACTGGGACCAGGAATTTAGGCCATGATACATACATTAGTATGGGTGGGTCCATGGTAGCACCGGGACTAGGAATGTAGGCCATGATACATACATTAGTATGGGTGGTCCATGGTAGCACTGGGACTAGGAATGTAGGCCATGATACATACATTAGTATGGGTGGTCCATGGTAGCACTGGGACCAGGAATGTAGGCCATGATACATTACATTAGTATGGGTGGGTCCATGGTAGCACTGGGACCAGGAATGTAGGCCATGATACATTACATTAGTATGGGTGGGTCCCTGGTAGCACTGGGACCAGGAATGTAGGCCATGATACATTACATTAGTATGGGTGGGTCCAAGGTAGAACTGGAACCAGGAATTTAGACCATTTTACATTATATTAGTATGGGTGGGTCCCTGGTAGCCCTGGGGCCAGGAATGTAGGCCATGATACATTACATTAGTATGGGCAGGTCCATGGTAGCACTGGGACCAGGAATGTATGCCATGATACATTACATTAGTATGGGTGGGTCTATGGTAGCACTGGGACCAGGAATGTAGGCCATGATACATTACATTAGTATGGGTGGGTCTATGGTAGCACTGGGACCAGGAATGTAGGCCATGATACATTACATTAGTGGGGGTGGGTCTATGGTAGCACTGGGACCAGGAATGTAGGCCATAATACATTACATTAGTATGGGCGGGTCCACGGTAGCACTGGGACCAGGAATTTAGGCCATGATACATTACATTAATATGGGTAGGTCCATGGTAGCACTGAGACCAGGAATGTAGGCCATGATACATTACATTAGTATGGGTGGGTCTATGGTAGCACTGGGACCAGGAATGTAGGCCATGATACATTACATTAGTGGGGGTGGGTCTATGGTAGCACTGGGACCAGGAATGTAGGCCATGATACATTACATTAGTATGGGTGGGTCTATGGTAGCACTGGGACCAGGAATGTAGGCCATGATACATTACATTAGTATGGGTGGGTCTATGGTAGCACTGGGACCAGGAATGTAAGCCATGATACATTACATTAGTGGGGGTGGGTCTATGGTAGCACTGGGACCAGGAATGTAGGCCATAATACATTACATTAGTATGGGCGGGTCCACGGTATCCACTGGGACCAGGAATGTAGGCCATGATACATTACATTAGTATGGGCGGGTACATGGTAGCACTGGGATCAGGAATGTAGGCCATGATACATTACATTAGTATGGGTGGGTCCATGGTAGCACTGGGACCAGGAATGTAGGCCTTAGGCCATGATACATTACATTAGTATGGGCGGGTACATGGTAGCACTGGGACCAGGAATGTAGGCCATGATACATTACATTAGTAGGAGTGGGTCCATGGTGGCACTGGGACCAGGAATGTAGGCCATGATACATTACATTAGTATGGGTGGGTCTATGGTAGCACTGGGACCAGGAATGTAGGCCATGATACATTACATAAGTATGGGTGGGTCTATGGTAGCACTGGTACCAGGAATTTAGGCCAGGATACATTACATTAGTATGGGTGGGTCTATGGTAGCACTGGGACCAGGAATGTAGGCCATGATACATTACATTAGTATGGGTGGGTCTATGGTAGCACTGGTACCAGGAATTTAGGCCATGTGATACATTATCATTTAGTATCGGCAGGTCCATAGTAGCCATCTGGACCAGGAATGTAGGCCATGATACATTACATTAGTATGGGTGGGTCTATGGTAGCACTGGGACCAGGAATGTAGGCCATGATACATTACATTAGTATGGGTGGGTCTATGGTAGCACTGGGACCAGGAATTTAGGCCAGGATACATTACATTAGTATGGGTGGGTCCATGGTAGCACTGGGACCAGGAATTTAGGCCAGGATACATTACATTAGTATCGGCAGGTCCATAGTAGCCACTGGGACCAGGAATGTAGGCTATGATACATTATATTAGTATGGGTGGGTCCATGGTAGCACTGGGACCAGGAATTTAGGCCAGGATACATTACATTAGTATCGGCAGGTCCATAGTAGCCACTGGGACCAGGAATGTAGATCATGATACATTACATTAGTATGGGTGGGTCCATGGTAGCACTGGGACCAGGAATGTAGGCCATGATACATTACATTAGTATGGGGTGGGTCCATGGTAGCCACCGGGACCAGGAATGTAGACCATGATACATTACATTAGTATGGGTGGGTGCATGGTAGCACTGGGACAAGGAATTAGGCCATGATACATTACATTAGTATGGGTGGGTCTATGGTAGCACCGGGACCAGGAATTTAGGCTATAGAAGGCCCATTACTCCAGTGGCCTGAGCTAACATGGATAATGTAACCCTGGTCATGAAAAGATATGTATTTTATCTCTGAGGGTTAATTACTTAACTAAGGAGGGTGTGTGCTGCTATTGCACTGTGTAATCGTGAAAATTCAGTTGATCAACATAAGATTTATTTCCTTTAGCTGGTGGTTTATACGCATATAAAATCAATTAATTTCCATAATATTATTATTGCTGCAAACTGCCTCGAAGATTTTGAATACTATTTATGTGATAATCCGGCCGACCAAGGACTTAATTTTCCCACATCTGGCCCGCCTACTAGAGAAGTTACCCACCCCTGATGTAAGGAGTGTACTTTTGGCTATGGGCAGTAACACTATTTACACTGCAGTAGTTGAATATATAGAGTAATTCTAAGTATGACTTTATGTTGGGTGGTTGTGGTTTTGCTATTAATCCATCATTAGACATCTTCGGTAAAACGGAACTCATTTTTCTTATTCGGCCACTTAAAGAGAAAATCACCAGCATTCGAGATATCCCACAACCAACATCAAAGAATAAAACCATAACTGATTTTGTGAAGAAATAAATAATGGGGCCTAAATAATAAAATAGGATCACTACAAAGTAATTCGATTTCTCAGGTTTAAAATACAAATTTTACTTTTGGTCCAATTTTTTCCAGGTTGGGATCTGAGATCATTCCTTGCGACATTTTGACATGATGTTCGACCTCTTCAGGTGTCACACCGGAGTGAGCTTGCCTCTGCGTCTTCTCCATTGAGCCAGAATGCCCATCCCAGGTCACCTGGAGTCACATCTATTGTCACTTATAGGGTAACCTGGAGTCACATGTATTGTCACTTATAGGGTAACCTGGGGTCACATGTATTGTCACTTATAGGGTAACCTGGGGTCACATTTATTGTCACTAATAAGGTAACTTGGGGTCACATCTATTGTCACTTATAGGGTCACCTGGGGTCACATTTATTGTCACTTATAGGGTAACCTGGGGTCACATTTATTGTCACTTATAAGGTAACTTGGGGTCACATGTATTGTCACTTATAGGGGTAACCTGGGGTCACATTTATTGTCACTTATAGGGTAACTTGGGGTCACATCTATTGTCACTAATAAGGTAACTTGGGGTCACATCTATTGTCACTTATAGGGTCACCTGGGGTCACATTTATTGTCACTTAAGGGTAACCTGGGGTCACATTTATTGTCACTAATAAGGTAACTTGGGGTCACATCTATTGTCACTTATAGGGTCACCTGGGGTCACATTTATTGTCACTTATAGGGTAACCTGGGGTCACATTTATTGTCACTTATAAGGTAACTTGGGGTCACATGTATTGTCACTTATAGGGGTAACCTGGGGTCACATTTATTGTCACTAATAAGGTAACTTGGGGTCACATCTATTGTCACTTATAGGGTAACATGGGGTCACATCTATTGTCACTTATAGGGTAACTTGGGGTCACATCTATTGTCACTTATAGGGTCACCTGGGGTCACATGTATTGTCACTTATAGGGTCACCTGGGGTCACATTTATTGTCACTTATAGGGTCACCTGGGGTCACATGTATTGTCACTTATAGAGTAACTTGGGGTCACATCTATTGTCACTTATAGGGTCACCTGGGGTCACATTTATTGTCACTTATAGGGTCACCTGGGGTCACATTTATTGTCACTTATAGAGGTAACTCGGGGTCACATCTATTGTCACTTATAGGGTAACTTGGGGTCACATCTATTGTCACTTACAGGGTAACTTGGGGTCACATCTATTGTCACTTATAGGGTCACCTGGGGTCACATTTATTGTCACTTAAGGGTAACCTGGGGTCACATCTATTGTCACTTATAGGGTAACTTGGGGTCACATCTATTGTCACTTACAGGGTAACTTGGGGTCACATCTATTGTCACTTATAGGGTCACCTGGGGTCACATTTATTGTCACTTAAGGGTAACCTGGGGTCACATCTATTGTCACTTATAGGGTAACTTGGGGTCACATCTATTGTCACTTACAGGGTAACTTGGGGTCACATCTATTGTCACTTATAGGGCAAGACAAAAGAGTCGGAATTGAACACAAAATATTGGGAAAGAACCATAACCTCAAAACTAATTCTAAATATCACAGATTAAAAGAGCATTTTATATATGGATTCCACCAGGAATTTAATGTACATTCGGTGTTAACCCTTAACTGAACAGCTGACAGTTAAAAACAGCTGACAGTTAAAGTGCTTCTCAATCTTTTTGACCTCATGGCGTAACCATGACCAATTACAAACGCGAACGGGCGCACCTTGCATGGGAAGTCAAAACAATATGCTAAATACTCAAAGCGTTACAATGAAAAAGAACGAACTAGAAACTAACCATTTAGCAGTTTATGATATATGCACACTCTGTCGTAAATTTAGGAAATACAAGTGTGGCGCACCTAGCTAACCCCTGCGCACCATTTGAGAAACACTGTACTAGACTGTGCGCCTAACCATCATGGCTCAGAGGTAGAAATAGATCCCATACAACTCACTAGAACTGGAGGTAATTACGTAATACAACTTTGATAAATTAAGCCCAGCGGTGTTAAAACAAAACTCAACCAGCTACATAGGTTTGCTCTTAACCATTATAGCTCAGAGGTTCAAATAGATCCATCCAACCGACCTTGTCCTCCGCTGCAACATCCTCTTCTCCAACCTTCTGTCCGATCCCTGTTTCCTCCACTCCGAAAATATCCGTTCTTCGCTCAGCGAGTCCTCGTAGCGATGCTTCGATGTCGCTGCCTGTGGTGGGGACGGGGTTAGGATAGGATGTTCATGTTTATCTCCGTGAATGGGAAAACCAAGGGGATTAACACACAGGTAATCGTCAGATCACCTCGCGCCCATCGTCGGGTTACCGGAGCTATTGCAGTGTGTTGTATATGATAAACGTGTTCCTTCAATTTAGTAGAACCCATTAATCCGCTGGGTTCAGGCAATGTCCGTTAAGTGTCTTGACCAAGAACACAACCGACTAGCTAGCGACCAGTTTCGTACCTGCAACCTTTCGATTGAAAGGCGACGCACTTAACCTCCACACTAACCGGCCGGTTAAAAAAACTTTTATTTTTTGGGAGGGAATGGTTAACTTGAGTGGACAAAAATATACTTATTATGTACAGCAGGAATGGGCAACATACAGCCTGTGGGCCAGGTCCTGCCCATGAAGGAATTTTGACCAGTCTGTAGATTATATCTAACCATACCATGTAATGGGGCCCTTGCATTAGTGAATAAATATGTGGTTAAGATATTGAATACTATTCGTGTAATAATCCGGCCGACCAAGAGCTTAATTTTCCCACATCTGGCCGCCGACTAGAGAAGTTACCCACCCCTGGTGTGAGGAGTGTACCAATACATTGAATTCTAATTTAATCTTAGTTTGGGAGGGATGGGTAGATTAACAGTGACTTCTTTTAAATAATGGTTGGCTTAGCTATGCAAAAAGTTGCATGGCATTCTAATACATTCTCAGTTTAGATGAACAACAAACTTGGATAACTCTCAGAGTAAGCCACTATGTTTGTCTTTCTACACCATATGAAGATTTAAATGACATAATATCAGTTCCTGTGGAGCAAAATAAAATGTAGTCGCCACATACCAGCAGCGAACACTTCCTCCTCCTGTTGTTTCTCGGCGATCTGCTTCTTCTTCAATTCCTTCCAGTTGGGATCGAGCAGTCCGTACCTCATGTGCTCCTGGAACTTGTCGGCCGCCACGCGCTCTCCAGTGATCGGGGAAACCATGAAGTTGTCGCCAAAGTTCTGCAATGGGTGACACTCGTGTGATAGTTGCATAAAATGCATGAAATATTACCTAACTGTCGTTGATGTTATTTCACCCGACTGTAATTGCCACCGATATTATTTAAGCAGCTTGCTAATTGAATATCTCACTGCCAAATCAACCCTTTGTATATATGCCACAAGGGTCTTGAGTCTTGACATTAACGTTCATTTTTTACTGAATTAGATCTAACAAGTATGACACTCCTATGTATATTTGTCAAAAGTCGGTTGTGTCCTTTGGGCAAGGCACTTAACATACATTGCCTGAATCCAGCGGATTAATGTGTTCTACTAAATTAAAGAAACGTGTGAATTATACACAACACACTACAATAGCTCCAGTAACCCGACGATGGGCGCGAGGTGATCTGACGATTGCCCATGTGATAACCTGTTAGTTTTCTCATTCACAATCATAAACATGAATATCTAATCCAACCATGAACACATCGATAAACAATCACCTTTCTGATGTCGAAGTTTTCCTTCTGCTTCGGGTTGTAGTTGGATCGAATAATAACATCGTCACGTGACATGATCGGGGGTTTGGGTGGCGGGGCGGGTTGGACGGCTCGTGGGCGCATCGGGACCGGAGCTGGTTCTGGTTCGGCTTCTTCTTCGGAACTCTACACAATTTTGAGTGTTAGTTGGTTATTTGCATAGGGCATGGTGCCCCCTTGCTGTCCATCGAACTACATATTCTGCGGCCGTGGAATCTAACATTCACCACAGATAGAGTATGTGTAACCTGGACGAGGTGCAGAAGCTGAAAGCCAACTAGAAACCAACGCTTGGATCTATGCTAGTAGATCTGTTACTTCGGAAAGCGGTTTCTGAGGCCGTTCTAATTAGCATACTCTACTCGGAATGTCCTTAAGCAAGTGCCAGGGAAATCTTACGCTTACAAGCCAAAAATGAACTTTGGAGAGTTATATATTAGACACAATCCAATTATTATAGCTTCACATCTTTGATTATATGTGAGTCGTAAATTGTCCATTTATAATTTACATTAATGACTGTGAATTTTGTGAAATATAAAACTAATTAAATGACCTTGTAGGTCTGAGTGTTGTTTTAAAATAACAGTTCACAGAAATCTAACAGAAATTTCGAGGATATAGATAGGATATTAATATTACAGTAATAACTGAATCAACCATCCACAAAACTTAACAGCTTGACTGTAAACATTCAACATTATTCTACTACAACCAGATAGGTCTCACCCTTTGACAAAAATGTTTGTCATTTCATTTGTAATGTCAGTTAACTACCATTTCTAAACCATGGTTTCTCAAGTGCAATTGCAAATAAATATATAATTTTAGGTGAGATTAATGGACAAGACAGACAGAATACGATCGGTACAACATGGTAATTACTGCATTAAATTGTTTAGTAACTAGGGGTGCGAAAAATTAACGGTTAACCACGTCAAATTTTAACCGTTTAACCGTTTTTTAACAACTCTTTTTTTTAAACTCTTATCTGTTCGTTGGTTGGTAAAACGCACGCTTTTCTGACGTGAAATACCTGGCTGACAACTATAGTTTGCTTCAATGCTATGCATAGAGCTGGGTCTAATTACGAAATTACGTTCAGTTATGTAATTACGGTCATCGGAATTGCGTTACGGACGTTAAATCGAAATTACGTAATTACGCATTTCTCCTTAATTATTCAAACGTGATATGCACGCCATTGTAAATATACTTTCTGAGCAATTCCCTGTTGTTTCATTTTTGTTCGAGTAAAATAGTTCGAATCACCGATAGGAATAATCACAATCGCGGTAAATACACCTAATCTTGGATTCGCGCCAATTTCCTTATCTGGAATCAGCGCGGCAAGACAAAAGGCAACGCCGCCACGATCTGCGGCTTGTTTACTCGGCGAACGCTATGTATCGATAAACGGCTGCCCAACCTCTAACTTTCTTTGCCAAAAACGGTTCCGATTTGACAGCCTAAGGAAAATCGGTTAACGGTTAACCAATTATTTTTACATCAGTTAACCGTTTTTCAAATTAACTGTTAATTCGCAGCCCTAGTAGTAACAAACCTATTTAGTTTATTATTACATTTATATGCCGTAATTCTTGTATATCCATTTCGTCTGGAATTTATGGAAGAAAAAAATATCTCTTACTTCTTCCATGTCCATATCAACTTACATGGTAATTACTGCATTAAATTGTTTAGCATATTTGGGTCAACCCTGTATTGAAACACCTCTCACCTCTTCCATGTCCATATCAACAAGCTGTGGTTGCTCTTCCTCCTGCTCCTCCTCCTCACTCTCACTTTCCTCTTTCTCCTCCTCTCTCCCTCTATCTGGAGCTACATATGTGACAACAATTAACCACCATGAATTTTTTTTTGGTTCGGTAGTGTGGCCAAATGGTTAGCGCGACCGATACATATACCGACCTATACAAAAACGGTCCGAGTAACAATCCCATCATGGGTTCGAAACTTGGCTTGGTTTAAAAAAAACATGAATATTTTTTATCCATTTCAAATATTCAGCTTTTCTTAATTAAATAATTAAGGGGATTACAAACAAACCGTCCTCGTCAATCCGTGGATTATTAGTAATTAAAAATCTCTAGGCAACCAAACAAACAAAGACAGTACACAGTGTAATATAGGAGCTTGACAATCTAGTGGCTATATGTTATAATGTCTAGCTCAAGAAGAAAGTGTTGCACTTGAGTGCAGAGTGAAATATTGATACCATATTTTACAAATATACATTTCGCTAAAAAAATGTTTTTGTTTCTAATTGCGAATTTTAAAAAATATGATTAATAAAGATTATATTGTTTTGGTCCTAATTAAATTTTGTTTGCTTATTATTGTTATTTTGACTAGGTTTATCGGCCGCATCCACTATATTTATTAAATGATATCGTTTTTTTTAATGGACGTTTTTTAACGACTTTTCGTATTTGCCGTCTTTTCCTGTTCCTGTGTCGTAAATAAATTTGTTTGCCATTTTTTAATACTGGAGCAAAAAAAATTAACCTAACTAAACTAAGTCAATGGCGAAATGAAAAAAAATGTATTGCATTTATTTAATAAATACCCATTTCTGGCACTTCTTCTTCCCCATACTTTTCAATTCGTTCTTGTTGCAGGAGTCGGGTTCCAAGTTCATCAATGGAAACCGGTCGTGGAAAGTTTCCTGGAGGGGGAATAGGGGGTGCCATGTAACGTCTCAATACTTAAGGGAAGCAGTAATTAGCACTTCATTAAAACTTTTTATAGAAATTTAAATTTCAATATGGGTAAAATTTTTACAAAAGAATTCCAGTTGTTTGTGTTAAACTAAGCAAAATAAAAATTCGGTGAATTAGAATATTGCACAATATATTGGGACATCAAAATGTATCAAATATAACAATCTATTTGGTATGTAATGGCTTTATATAAACAAAATGAATGGTTTTATAGGATTTTTGTTATCAAAAAAGTATCAAAAATAAGACGTTGATACTACAGTCTGTGATGCCACACAATTAGGTAGCAAACAAGATATTGAATCAAAATAATTGAAACTCAAGGTAAAAATCATGATGATGCTTTCGTAATATACGGCCGGTTAGTTTGGCGGTTTAGCGTGTCGACTTTCAATCGAAGGGTTGCAGGTGCGAAAATGGTCGCTAGCTGGACGGTTGTGTCCTTGGGCAAGGCACTTAACGGACATTGCCTGAACCCAGCGGATTAATGGTTTTACTATATTAAAGTAACGTGTGAATCATACACAACACACTGCAATAGCTCCGGTTACCCGACGGTGGGAGCAAGGTGATCTGACGATTGCCCTTGTGTTAACCCCCTTGGTTTTTCCATTCACGGGGATAAACATGAATATCCTATCCTAACCAACTGTGCAATTGCAAGGAAATTTAACGTAAATATACAAATCAAGTGGAAAATATCACAAAGCAATGTCAAGCTTGTTATAAACACACCAAACTAAGTCCTATAAATTTCCTCACCTCGTTCTTCCGGATGAAAATCCACAGTCTCCACGACAACGAAGTCGTGCCACTCAATTTGAGC
>CH001841.1:728350-755901 GCA_000149265.1 Ciona savignyi | reverse complement strand
ATTCAGGAAGTCCTGCCAGTTTAACAAACTTTTAGAGAAATAAAATAATTTACCCAATTTGTAACTGTTTTGTTAAGTCAATAATTTTGTCTGCTAAGTGGACCATGGAAGAAATACGGTGGTACCGAGGCCCTCAATTGCAGAGCATTTAATATAAAAAGCTACTGGATTAGCAATGTTAGCTAAATACCTAGTTCAATAACAAATTTAATGCGGAAAAATATCAAAAATTTATTACAATTCACAGTTTATCACATATTTAATTTCTATTTTTTGATTAAGTATTTTTTACCAAAATAAACAAAATTTTTCAGAAAATTCTTGTTTTCTTTTAACCTTTCAAAATTTGTACATAAAATGTCACTGATAAATGGAGCCAATATAAAACAGTACAAACAGATGGTTACACAATATGTTTAACAACATGAGCGGCCTCAACAACTGTGTGCTCCGGTCTTCTCACCCGTGGATCCAGTACTGGGACTGAGAGTCTGAAATATAATTGAATTTACTTTCTAATCAATCTGTTATACAGGAACCTGGAATAAAGAGTTTAGTTTATTTTTTGTTTCCACGATGAAAACACGAAGCAGGACTATTGATAAAAATTTGGAAAACAGTAAAACAACACTTGTTAGGACACGTCTAAAAAGCAATAAATTATTAAAAAATTAATTTACTCTCTAATCAAACAGTTATACAGGATACTGACAGACTTTACCGTCGGGTTACATGAGTTATTGCAGTATGTTTGTTGTGCATGATTGAACCGCTCCTTTAAATTAGTACAACCCTGTATTCAATGGGTTTGAGCATTGTCTGCTAAGTGCCTAATTTAAAAACACAACCGAGTTTCGAATCTACAAAATTTGGCTGAAAGGCTGTATGCTAACCGATCACCTTGAACGGGAAAACGAAAGTTTCAATAACAAACGAGCAATTTTCTATATATGACGACCTGCCCAATAGGCTACCAAAATCAACTTTTTAAAATGCTAAAGATAAAAAAAAACAAATAACTAAGTGGTTTAGGATTTGAACCCGGCATCTTTTCACTGACAGGTTAACACACAGGCTACTGAGCTAATGTAACAGACAACACTACAAACTTGTTAGGTGAAAACTTTTAACACGAAAGGGTTGAACACAAACGTTTAACAATAAACGATTAGTTCTCAAAAAGCAAAATGCATTTAAGAAATATCACTGTTAAGGAACTCCCACGACAAATTATACCATTAGGCTGTGAATTCCCTTCCTTAAGTAAAAGAAGTCTATTTGGATGGTGGACCCTCGAGTCCATAACAGGCACAGATAACCTGGATGTTTTGATGGGTCTTTGTTAAAGGTGTTTATTATTAAGATTAAAGATTGCGATATTGTTTTTAGACTGTGGTTCTTTCATGTCAATTATGTCATAGCAGAGAATCCAAATACTATTTTGGTTTTAGAAAAGTGGAATTGCACACTTTTTCAGAGGGACAAATTTGTATTCATTCTGTTATATAACCCACGGCAGTATAGGATAGGATATTCATGTTTATCCTCTGGGTTTAGGAAATGTCCGTTAAGTGCCTTGCCCAAGGACACAACCAACTAGCTAGCGACCAATTTCGTGTAGTTGGAACTTTCTTGATTACAGCTAAGAAATAGGAAAACATCCGTAAACACAGCGACATATGCAAGCAATTATTTCATATTGACTCACTTGACGTTTGTTTTATGGTTGACAACAAACAAGGGATTGTTCTGACTTAGAATCTCATCATTCACAGAGATTCCATCCAAATATTGTTTGAGGACGTTTCGTAACTGTTGGTTTTCCTGAAAACAGTAGAATTTAAGGGTTGTACTGCGGATACAATTGAATTATTTTGTGTTCTATGATTCTGCTTTACAGGAAGCACCCATGAGCTTTAAATTACACAATGATAAGATAGGATATTCATGTTTATCCTCGTGAATGGGAAAACCAAGCGGGTTAACACACGGGCAACCGTCAGATCACCTCGCGCCCACCGTCGGGTTACCGGAGATATTTCAGTGTGTTGTATATGATAGACACATTCCTTCAATTTGGTAGAACCCATTAATCCGCTGGGCTAGGCAATGTCCGTTAAGTGCCTTGTCCAAGGACACAATCGGGTAGGTAGCAACCAGTTTCAAATCTGCAACCTTTCGGCTGATATGCGTCGCCCTGAACTGCCAGACTAACTGGTCGGACCAATGATAATATCATTTTACGACACAAAATGCACAAAAGAGGACAGGGAAGATGCGTAATGGAATTAATTTATTTATACTTATTTTTAAATATATTTTTTCATCTAGTTATAGCCTATAGGTTAAGTTAGAATCCTCACCTTCATCCACCAAGGTTGCACAACAACAGTCAGATTACAATATGTGTACCATCGCGTTGCTTATATAGATTTTCGAATCGTAAAGTGGGCCTATATTTAACTTTAAACCTTCACTACTAGGCCAGGATTTTTAATTTTGTGTAATGCTTTGCTTTATGTACCGGTACAGTAATAGATCAATTCAATTCTGTGTTTACTTATTTTTAAATATATTATTTTATCTGGTTATAGGTTAAGTTAAAATCTTCACGTTAACCTCAGAGATGACACAAGAACGATCAGAGTTTGGATTGCCAGAGCTTTTGTACTGTGCTCATTATTTGATACACAGACATTTGAATGCTGATATATAGACTTTTAAATGGTAAAGTGGGTTATTTAAAGATTTAATTTAAAAACTTTACTACTAAGCCAGGGTTTTCAATTTTGTCTTGTGGGTTGCCTTATATACAGTAATAGATCTAATCAATTCAAACCTGTGAAAGAATCTGTTTCTCTTTATCCAGTGCCAGCTTGTCCAATAGAACTTTATTATATCGCTTCCAGAAGTTATCAAGAGATGTGTATTCATGCATGATCGTGGCCAGCGGCTCACTTGGACTCTCGTACACTGCCGCCTGGAGAAAGGATTTGCATTGTTAGGATAGGATACACTACAATAGCTCTGGTAACCCGATGGTGGACGCAAGATGATCTGACGATTGCCAGTGTGTTAACCCCCTTGGTTTTCCCATTCACGGAATAAACATGAATATCCTATTCTATCCTAAGCATATTGAATTACATTATGTGCAAAACGTTATGGTAGTATGAAAAAAATCCCTGAAAACGTCTCCCCACTCTCCACCTCACCTCCACATCTTCTTGCTCCTCTTGTGACAGGGATGAGGCGTAAAATGGAAGAACCTTCTCCTCCTCGGTCTCGAGCTTGCGACACATCTCGGAGAGTCGGAGGATTTGCTCCCCTTTGTCGCAAACCCTGCGTTGGAATGGAGGGAGTGGTTTAAATATATATAGTCGCCTGTGAATAGGATAATATGTTCATGTTTATCCCCATGAATCTTCAATTTGGTAGAAATCATTAATCCGTTGGGTTCAGGCAATTTCCCCTATGCGCCTTGCCTAAGAACCAACTAGCTAGCGACAAGTTTCGAACCTGCAACCTTTCGGCTGAAAGGCGCCGCACTAAACCATCAGACTAATCGGTGCATGCCCTGTTGGTAAAGTAATGGCTATGCTTATTACAAACATCCCTCTAAATCAGGGGTGGGCAACATACGGCCCGCGGGCCGGGTCCGGCCCGTAAAGGGATTTTGACCGGCCCCTAGACTGTATCTAACAATAACCTGTAATGTGGCCCAGGTCCGGCCCGCTGTCTGTATCCAACCACACACTAATGTGGTCCGACGCATCATTCCTAAACGTTGCCTATCACTCTACTCTTACCGCACTGGTAATGCGAGCTGGTGAAATAAACAATTGCCTTAGTGAACAAACAAGCACACTTTTTAAACAGACAATATAAGGTCAAAACAGAGAGCGTTGCAAACATCACCCAATACTGGGTACTGCAGTAGCCTACCCAATACTGGGTACTGCAGTATGTGTAACAACGTGATTATTAGGGTTATTTTTTCTTATACCTTATATTGTAAATTCTAAATACAAATGGATTTTATGAATTATTAAGGATTATTAACCATGAGATATCATAAAACGTAAATTAGAAAGAAAGTGTCAATTAAGCATTTAACAAAGATTGGATACCAATAGTATTTTTCACAAAGGTTGGCAACAAAGCAGTATGTTTACTTTATTTTCAGAGTGTTTAGTTAGTAAAAGAGTACAACATTAGTCGTCATTATTTGACGAAACATGGAAACTATGGCAATAATGTAGTAAATAAACATGTGGTCAAGTTATTGAATATTATTCATCTTATAATTCGGCCCATCAAGGATTTTATATTTCCATATCTGGCCAGCCGACTAGAGAAGTTGCCCACCCCTGCTCTAAATGATGCACTTAGTTAAGTGCATCAAACATAAAATGTGTGAGTTCCTTTTTAAATCACCACATGGCCTCTAAGTTCGGCAATTAAAAAAATTGTAATTGTTGATTAAAGCCCTGATCTTAGCTGTGTGTTTTTCCTTAAGAATCTGAAAGAGAAGCATGTGATGGATTGACACCAAGTATTCCCACTCCATGCTCTGTACCTACTACTCCTGGATTCACTTGGCTTTAAAATGTTTGTGTAAACTGTACTAAATTCACCAAAACTAACTTCATTTCAACACCTAGTAAGAATAATGAGTAATCTTGATAAGTAATGATCGGATGTAATACTATACCAATCAATACAGGTAAACTTACTTTTTAAGTTTCTTAATCGCCGAGTTACTCTGCAGAGTGAGCTGGGTCAGTTTCGCCCGATCTGCTTCCCTGTTGTTGTTCATTTCACTCTTGAGTTGCTGGAAGTGAGTCTGGACGTGCTCTCTCTCCTCCCTCAACCTCCTGTTCCGATCCTCGCACTCCCTGCTGTTCTGCTGCATCTTCGCGCGCAGCTGGTTGATCGTGTCCTGGTGCGAGATGTATTATTCATGATGGAGCATTTAACAAGGTTGTATGGCAAATTCGGAGCATTTAACAAGGTGTATGGAGTTTATGGATAATTCATGTATAATTCATGATGATTTGGAGCATTTTACAAGGTTGTATGGCAAATTTTTATTCTACCGAAATGCCTCAAAAAGAAAAATTATTCTACTGAGTATCACTTTTATACTTTGGAGTCATGATGAATTTTTGTTTAGAATTAAAACGTTGTGAGGCACATTTTAAAGACATAGAATCCTCCTTGTTCACATTGCAGCCTATTATCTCCACACATAAAAAGATGTGTGATTTAATCCAGATGAATAAAATAATTGACATCCCAATAACCTGGTCCAGCAGCTAGGGACCATAGGGTACCTTACAATACAATGCCACCAGTCCTTACAATGCCACCAGTCTGATATCCCAACAACATTGATACAAGGTTCACACTAATCAATAATAATATTGCATGATCTGCTGAAGCACAACACAAAATGGAAATTGACCCTGTTCAAAGTGAAGTTCATACATACCCTGTTCTTTGGTCCAATCTATTAGTCTGGGAGAATGAAAAACAAGCAGTACCCAAATGCAAGCCCATTTTATGATGACTATTGTTAATTTATGACAAATTCTTACTCCCCACCCCACAAACATACAGATATATATAATCTTACATAGGATAGGATGTATTTATGTTTATTCCCTTGAATAGAAAAACCTAGGGAGTTAACACACGGACAACAGTCAGATTACCTCGCGCCCATCGTCGGGTTACCGGAGCTATTGCAGTGTGTTGCGTATGATTCACACGTTCCTTAAATTTGGTAGAACCCACTAATTTGCTGGGTTCAGCCAATGTCCATTAAGTGCCTTGCCCAAGGATACAACCGAATAGTTAGCAACCAGTTTCGAACCTCTCACCATTCGGTTAAAACTTGTCGCACTAAACCACCAGACTAACCGGTCGAACCAACATACCATTGCATACAATTTATAAGCACACTAGAACACCTGTATTCTCTGCAACTTTCGCATTTGAGTTTCGATTTCCTTCGCGCTCTTTTCATCTTTGGCTTTCAGATTCTCGAATGCAATTTTTCTCTCCTCGGTCGTTTCATTGTAATTCTTGAGTGCCGCTTGAAATTGCTTCCATAAAGACTCAACTGCTCCTTCCAACTGGATACGAAGGGCGTGCTTCTCTTCCAGATTCTTGGGGGGAAACACACAGATGAAATCATGGCTTTGCAAAATTAATTAATAGGATAGGATATTCATGTTTATACCCGTGAATGAGAAAGCCAAGGGGCTTAACACACGGGCAATCGTCTGATTACCTCGCGCCCACCATCTGGTTACCAGAGCTATTGCAGTTTGTTGTATAATAGACATTTTCTTAATTTGGTGCAACCCAATAATCTGCTGGGTTCAGGCAATGTCTGTTAAGTGCCTTGCCAAAAGACACAACCGGCTAGTTAGCGACCAGTTTCGAACCTTTCACACTTAACAACCAGACTAACAGGTCGGACAATAATTGTTTTTTCTACAATTATTACTTGTGCAAACTTCCCACACAATAATACCCTGTGAGCTGTGACCAGTATTATTTAAGTGTATTCTGCACCTTTAAAATGCTAAATGTAAAGGTTAGTAACCACAGCAGTATACATTATAATTATATTTTAATTATATATATATATATTATTCAATGATGTGTTTTAAACAATTTTCCAATTTTTTTTATTAGACTAGGCTGCGGTTTGTTTCATTTGCTGTTATTTTATATTAGGAATGTTTTTACCAAATTCAACTAGACCTATAGTTTAGTTTAGTTTATTTTATTTTTTTTTTTTTTGCTTTCACGATGAAAACACGAAGCGGGACTATTGGTAAAAATTTGGAAAACGGGAAAAAACGGCAAAACGACAGTCGTTAGAACACGTCTAAAAAAAAAAAAGAAATAAACTATTAAAATTCTGTATAATTTGACGTGGCCGCTAAACCCAATTAAAAAAAATAAAAAAAATATTAAAAATAATTAATTAATTGTTTATAAAATAAAAATTGCACTAAGCCTCGAAGAAAAGTGTGCGGTAAAGCGACCCGTGCCTATGGTCATATATTGTCCTATATCCCTATTGTACGATTTGGTAGCCTACTCAAAACCTTGTTTTTAATTTCATCTCTCATGCTCTGGAACTCGTCTGCCATTTTTTAATACTGGGGCAAATTATAAATAAACTAAACTAAACCAATCTTCCCTATTGTACAGTTTGGTACACGCAACACCCACAACCAGCCTACTCTCAAATGTTTTTTAACAAAACGAATTAAATTATAAGACAGTTTTTTTAACTGTGTAATAATTTAATACGTTTACCATTATTTAATACTGGGGCAAAAATGAATAAACCAAACTAAACTAAACTATTATACAGTTTTGTAGCCAACTCACAAACCTTGTTTTTAATTTCATCTCTCATGCTCTGGAACTCCTGTCTTCCGTCGGACTCTTTCTCCTGGTGATTCTGCTCCATGGCGAACATCACGTCCTGCAGCATTTGCAACTCGTGTTTGTGGCAAGCGTTGATGAGAGATTGCTCCGATTCGAATTCTTCTCGGATCGTAGTCAACTCTTCATGGTATTCATCGCGCAGCGTGTTTAATCTTCGTCGGTGGTGGTCTGAAAAAACGGTGCATTATAAATGAATAAATGGATGTGTCATTTTTTTCTATTTCCTTCTATGAAAAAGGCATGTTAAATTTTTTTGATAAAGTCGGATAATTTAGGATAGGATAGGATATTCATATTTATCCCCATGAATGGGAAAACCAAGGGGGTTAACACACGGGCAATCATTAGATTACCTCGTGCTCACCGTCAAATTGTGCCACAGTCCAGTTACCAAAGTTATTGCAGTGTGGTGAATATAATTTAGATGTTACCGCTGTTCAACCCATTAATACACTTAGTTAGGACAAAGGCTGCTAAGTTTCTTGAGCTAGGACACAACCGACTAGTGAGTGACCAGTTTCGATTCTGCAACCTTTCAGCTAAAAAGACATGTATTAATAGCCTATTAGGATACTTGGCATGGTATTTTTGCTAGTTCCTTCTATAACGATTGCTGTTTCGTCACCTTGCTGTATCTTTGTTAAACAGGACTCACCAATCAAAATATCCACATTATCAAGATGGCTACGAAGCGCCATGTTGTATTGTTCCTCAGCCTCCTCTGTGTCTTTAGCTAGCGCCGATATCACGCTGTCCTTTCTGTCAACCACTCTCTCAAATGTTTGGCTCAATATTTCAATGTCCTGGAACGATGGAGAAAAGATTAAAATAATGGAAACCAAAATACTTAAAGAATTATTTATTTTGCTGATGTTTTACTGGTGCAATTTTAAAATTAAGAATTATTTGTCTTTTCAACATAAGACTAATGTCTTTTTGCCCCAAAACGACTTATCTGAATTAACATCCGACTGGTTAGTCTGGTGGTTTAGTGCGACGCCTTTCAATCGAAAGGTTGCAGGTTCGAAACTGGTCGCTAGCTAGTCGGTTGTGGCCTTGGACAAGGCAATTTACGGACATTGCCTAAACACAGCGGATTATTGGGTTCTACCAAATTAAAATAAAGTGTCTACCATATACAACACACTGCAATAGCTCCGGTAACCCGACAGTGGGCGCGAGGTGATCTGACGATTGCCTGTCTGTTAACCCCTTGGTTTTCCCATTCACGAAGATTAACATGAATATCCATCATAACCTAACATCTCATTTATTAAATAAACTAATTTGTTATAGAATATCACCTATCAGGCACACCACTTAGTTGGTTCATATGTAGATTCAAGTTTATTTTGATTTTTTTTGTCCAGTTAGTTACTATCAATTATATCCAAGAGCTGTCTCTAATAAGATATAATACACCCTGGTAGACTTTCTTGCAAACCAGTCAACTGTCTCATGCCGCATGCACACAGTTTCAGCCGGGGACTGTAAGTTACGGGGTTGCGGGCATTTTGGAGGCTAAAATTCGATAATTAAATATTTTTATTATTTTAAGCTACAGCAACCTAAGTGTGCATCCCATTCTAATCCAGACATTTTTCCAACCGTCCCCACTTAATACTGTAATTACAAACAAATGGTTAATACAACTAATACTACTAAGTATCTTATTCATGAGTGATAAAAACATAAGGTGATCAAGTGAGAGAACTCAAATTTTATTAAACAGTATAATCAAATAAGAAGTGGAATATGATATATAGAACTAAACCTTTTACCTTTTTCAGTTCCTTGGACTTTGATTCCCTCATGATTTGTCTCCATTGTTGGTTCAGTTTATTCATGTTAACTTTGGAACTCTTTTCTTCTTTCGAAAGTTTGTCCTGAAAAAGTGGAACATTTTTCGTTATCAGTCAAGTTTTCTTAAAAACTTGTCTTGAGTTTACATAACCTATTGCCAAATTTTATATAAAATTGAACTGCGACTTTAACTTTCTATCAAGCCTTTTTCATATAATATACTAAAATCTTTTTGAAACCAACCATAAGAAATGTTAATCATACTTTAAGGAACTGCATGAGCATGTCTTCTTTCTTTTTCCGCATCTCTTCTTCAGCGAGAGCCTTTTGCTCCAAATAGAGAATCTTTTCTTCTTCGCTCATCTTGGACAACTTTCCTCCTCCCTTCTTCTTTCCCGATTTCTTCTTTGCCATTTTTATTCCTAAATCTTTTTATCTATCTTACTGTATGTTAAATTATATTTTTCTTCTTTCTGTATTGTATACCGGTACATTAGGTATGGTGATTAGGTTTAGCGGACACGTCTAATTATACCGAAACTTGATAATTGATTGGTTTTTAGACGTTTTTTTCTGTTTTCCAAATTTTTATCAAATGTCCTGCATCGTGTTTTCATTGTAAAAACAAAAAATAAACTAGGCCAGTTTAAAAATGCTTTTATAACATGCCAATATTTTATAAACATTATATCACATTAAAGGTATTGCGCTATATTTAATACTTAAATACCGACAATAGTATGCAATACAGATTATCACTTCACATACATGTGAACTTGAAAGTCATATTTTTTAGGCCAGGGTAAAATATATGTATTAAAGAATAAGTTAGTAAGTTATAATTTACACAATATAAAATGCATACACAAGTATTGTGTACTGATTTATTTCTGAGAGATCAAAATACTACATTTGACTGAATTTTAATTAATTTTGCCCAAACTTCGTGCGACAGCTATAATATTAATTTACACCACAGTAAACCGAGCTGAAGCATTATTTAATTAAAACTGTAAAATAAAAAAGCATAAAGGTATATCTGAAAATCAGACTATAATAACATAAAAGACTAAAAATGGCCGCCAAACCAATTATTCTTTTCTATTCCGATTAATAATATACAAAATACACTAATTATATCTTAAAATTAGGAGTAAGAAAATAACTCAACAACAACAAGCTTCTTTTGCGTATTGTTGCTATAGCCACATAGAAACCACATACAACTATTTTATTATTCCCCCGATCAATAAAATAAATATATGATACTACAATATATGGGGATAATGATACAACTATTTAAATTCGTGAAAAATGGGTCTGATTAAACTTTTGTAGACCTATAGATAGTCAGCTCATTTAAAGAACATCGGGCCTTCAGCTGAATGGTCCTTGAAAATAAAAGCAGCCAAGTCAATTATTACTTTTGGTCTATATATTCGCGTAGCCGAATGGTTAACGCGACCGATTCCAAATTTATATACATAAAAAACGGTCTTAGTGAAGAAGCTATCTTGGATTTGAACCTGGGACCGGTAAAAATATAGCAAGCAGTTATTACCTAACTTTTCATCAATGTGGTTGTTTAGTGGAATGAACAAGAACTTTAATACAGCATCTTGATCAAATACAATAAATTGCAATAAAGATAGGATTTGTTGATAAAAGAATTTTCCAACCATCTTTAATATTACATTTTATATTTCAATGCTACCATTGATTTCGAAACACAAATATGGACACCCGGAAATATATTTGAAGAAACTCTTTCACTAAAATGGAAATTGCCATTAAAGAACAGGTTAAACATAGACAAAATAAGGATATCTTACCCAATTGACGACAATATATATATAATCATACATACCCTAAGCCTAAGTAAAAGGGTAAAAGGTACGGAAATGCTGCGTGCGTGTTGCTATTGTCTGACGATGACCTAGTATGCGTCACCAAATGAAAGTTTGTACCGCTCAGACTTATTTCTGGTTCATAGTTTTCCTAGGTGCTGGAACTATAGGAAAGGAATGCAAATTCGAAACTACTACTTTGCCGTAGCAGCCGTCGTGTTTTTCAGTGTACAAGTTTTTGATAGTAGTACTGTCCTGGCAGACATAGAAACGTGCTCAAGGAACAACCGTTCAATTCATTTGAAGTGCACATGTTCGAAACAGCAGCTAATTGACTGCGCTTGTCAGTGCAGCGTACCTGTATACAATGATGTAAAAAATAAGACATTTGATATGGATGAAGAAATTTGTAGAAATACTGGCCGGTGTTACAAGCTGTCCGAAGACTGTAAATGTGTTACTGATTTGTCCGATCATGGAATAATACGGAATGAGAATTCAACTTGTAAAACGAATGATTCTGCATGTCAACCCGTGTGTCATAAGGGCAATAATCAATGTGTCAAATGTTCTCGCACTTTACAGTGCAACGAATCTTATGTCAGTTCAAGTTTTTGTCACGGGATTTACAGCCGCCACCGTTATTTTTGCTCCGAAACTGATCTTATTTCCAATGCGGTCCTTCGAGCAATATTTTGGATCATGGGTATTTTGGCGTTATGCGGAAATTCAGTGGTTTTTGTCACTACTGCAATCAAATGGCAAAGAAGCTCATTAACTCCAGTAAAACGAGGTTTTCTTTGGTTCATTTTAAACCTGTCGTTGTCAGACGCATTGATGAGCATTTATTTGTTAGGAATATCAACCCAGGGAGCTCTACTAAAGGGAAATTATATACAAAACGATTATCGTTGGCGATCCAGCAATATATGCACTGCTTTGGGCTCACTTGCTCTCTTGTCGTCAGAAGCGTGTGTGTTTTTAATGGCCGTGATGACGACGTTTCGTCTTGCGTCTGTTTACTTCCCCTTTTACATGAGTGATTGCAGTGGTTCATGGTACAAGTTTTCAACTAGCATTGCTTGGCTGTGCGCTGCAATAATAACAATCATACCGATAGGCCAATTTGACTCTGGCTACTTTATCAACGCAGTTCTCTTTCCGTTAAAGGGTCATGTGAACATGGAAATCGCATTCGACAAAATAGGTTTCATGAGTTTTGTCTCAAAATGCACAAATTCACCAACCGGTATGAACTGGCGTCAAACTAAACAAAAGTTTGTGAACAGTTATACACATTTCCCTATTATTGGCGAGTTTGGTTACTTCGGCGATACAAGCGTTTGCATGCCGAAGCTGTTTGTCAAAATGGGTGACGTTGCTTGTGAATATTCAATGTTCCTAGTCATTCTGAACTTGGTTATGTTCATGTACATGGCAATATGTTATTTACTAATCTACAAAGTAAGCACCAGGGCCACGACAACACGAATTACCGGGGAATGCAAGAAGCTGCAAAAAAGAATAGTTATCCTGGTTGTCACTGATTTCTGCTGCTGGGTACCTGTTTGTGTAATGGCATGCTGCAGTTTAGTTGGCGTTAAACTGCACTCAAACGCTTACGTTGTAAGTGCAGGTTTCTTACTCCCGATAAACAGCGCCCTGAACCCGATTATCTATTCAAAATTGATCAGTCATGGTTTCGGCAAAGCTGCGTCATGGTTAAGAGGTTTAAAAGTATTTAGAACTGGATCCAAAAAGATTGCAATTCCAGCAGCTGCTTCGGACAGCACCGGAAATTACGCAATCAGCGCGTTGACGAACAAAACAGACGTGCTAACCCATGACGAACAATGGTAGATGCCAACAGGAATTTTTTATATTTCGTCCGACCGTTTAGCTTAACTGTTCGCTGTATAGTTTTTTGAGAACATCTAAACGGTGAACCCAGTGCATAAATGTATTGAACTAATTCAGATGAAACGTTTTAATCTTTAACAACACACTGCAATAACTCCTCTAATCATGGGCAATTGGTAATCAGAGCGATGTGTGCTCTATTAACGACGATATAAAATAAAACTACCCTAATATCTTAACCATATGTATATCTTATTCAAAATGTCATTTTAAATGTTGTTTTTATTTGCTTATATTAATTGCACGCTTGTATAGCCAATACAGTTAGCATTATATAACTGTGTTCTCATAAAGCCGGATGTATGGATCACCTATTGATCCCAACGTTGAATACTTACGTTTGAAAGGTTAAAAATGCACTATGTACCACTATTTTAAGTTATTTACTGTGTAGACTCTTGCATTTATAGTGTAATACAATATTGTTCACTCTTCTGAATTTACAAAATCGGCAGAGGTATAAATTCAGATGTTTTAATAAAGCTTCGTTCTTTAAAATGCATTTCTTTTTTTACAAGTTGCATGACTTGAAAGTAACTTTTCCTTGTAATTGTGATCCCATTTAAACATTTAATAAAAATATTACGTATTTTGAATATGAAACAAGTGTTGGAACAGTGGGTCATTGGACCTGTTTATGTGAGACAGTGTTAAACGATGATTCCTACATCACTTACTGTGTAGTGGAAACTTGTTTTTATAAACGAACCAAGCAGAAATAACCAACAACACAATCTGTTTTGTAACTTGACAATTTCGTGACCAACGTCATGAATATCATGTCTGTGAAGGTAGTTTATAGAACATTGGCCGCCTAAACGAAGGGCAATATCATCACACGAGTTTGGGATACACAAAGCTCTCGTGCCGGACGCGATGAACAATGAGAAAAACAACTATCCCGATGTTGACCAGGATGTAAATGATGAGGAAAATCCGGTCCATCACGGAGCTCACCATGTTCCATTCATCTTTGAGTCGCCTTTCTTCCTCCTCCTTTTGCTGCTTCTCGCAAATGAATCTAGGGTTGTACGAATCATTGTGTTATATACAGAATAAACTCACCGAGATACAAAAAAACGAAGTAGCATATAGTTATCCCAAGTCGTCAGTTCGATGTTTATTCCGGCCGGTTAGTCTGGCGGTTAAGTGCGTCGCCTTTCAATCGAAAGGTTGCAAGTGCGAAACTAGTCGCTAGCTGGTCGTTTTTGTCTTTGGGCAAGGCACTTAACGGACATTGCCTTAACCCAGCGGATTATTGAATTCTACCAAATTGAAGGAACGTGTCTATCATACACAACACACTGCATTAGCTCCGGTGACCCGACGATGGACGCGATGTAATCTGACGATTGCCCGTGTGATAACCCCATTGGTTTTCCCATTTAAGGGAATAAACATGAATATTCTATCCTATCCCAAGTCGTCAGTTCGATTTTCTCGACAGGCCAAACGTGTCTGCCGCCTAACACTGTAGGTCTTTTAGTGAATAGTTTTAAAGAGTATGAATGGTTATCCAAATGCATGCTATAGTCTGGATATACAATATACAATACATGCACTTTGAAAATTTTGGTTTTATTAGGGAGCCGCAAGGTTTAATAAGTTTACAAAAGGCGCCGCCAACAAAAAAAGTTTGGGAACCGCTGCTGTAGGACTTAACACATTATCGTATAATTGTGTCGGATGACTTATATTTTAAAATGCTGAGTGTGATCTTGGTCAAGCAAACTCGCAAACATAAATTACATGTTTTTAGGATAATTGGCCAGGGCATTTCTAAACACTAACTACAGGTTAAATGTAAACTATTTCCGGATGGTAAACTCCCAAGAACAGTAATTATCACATAACTTACTACGCAGTTAAATCAACATTTAATTCAGAGATTTAATTCTAAGTTTATATAAAGGTGGTTTAACTTAATAACTAAATTAGATTAATAACTAAAAAGGACGTGTTATTTGTTAAGAGTTTGGATCTGCTGTGTGCAAGAAATTGTCGGAATTGTAACATTAACCAAGGAAAATGCGTCATCTCTATTGTTTTGTTTAACACAAAAAAACATGAGTAAAGCTACTATAGGTTAAATAAAAGCTTCATATTATTTTACATTAGTATCGGTTGTATTAGGATAATTATGTTTATCCCCGTGAATGGTGAAAACCAAGGGGATTAACACACAGGCGATCGTCAGATCACCTCGCGCCCATCGTCGGGTTACCGGAGCTATTGCAGTGTGTTGCGTATGATTCACACGTTTCTTTAATTTAGCAGAAACCATTAATCCGCTGGTTTCAGGCAATGTCCGTTAAGTGCCTTGCTCAAGGACACAACCGACTAGCTAGCGACCAGTTTCGCACCTGCAACATTTCGATTGAAAGACGACGCACTTAACCGCCAGACTAATCGCAGCCGGTAATATTTAATATCGAATTTTTCTTAAATTAGTAATATTGAATAGTCGTAAAATCATTACAGCAAGACATCGCACCGTGATACGCTCCGTCGAAAATAAAAACCAAGTAAAAAAATGAATAAAAAACGTTGTTGTTCAAATTTTTATCACCACCTTACATGAAAGGTGGTTCTGGTCGAGGGTACAAATACATTTACAAACAGTAGTCGATGACCCGGAGTTTAAAATAAGTCGAGTGGGTACACAATTATACTTTGCTTGGGACGATTATACAGTGTAATATGTATTTTTTATAACAATTATTTTTTAACTTTTATTTTATTTTTTATGTGGTTTTAGTGGCCACGTCTAATTATACCGACATTCGATAATTGATTGGTTTTTAATACGTGTTCTAACGACTGTCGTTTTGCCGTTTTTTTTCCCCGTTTTCCAAGCTTTTATCAATAGTCCCGTTTATGTTTTTATCGTGAAAACAAAAAAATTAACTAAACTAAACGCTGAATTTCGGTTCATGGTTCGGAGAGATTATCGATTGGTTTAAACATTGTTAGAATTATATATAAGCATGACTGTAAAAGGAAGCTTGGTTTCGAGATTACGCATTTACCCATTGGGAGTTATTGCTATTGTCTTGCGGAAATGACTGGTCGGAAAAGCGTAAAACGTATTAGAGAGTCATAACAATAGCAAGACATAATATAATATAGGATAGGATAAGATGATAGGTTAGGATATTCATGTTTATCCCAGTGAATGGTAAAACCACACTGGTTAACACACGAGCAATCGTCAGATCACCTAATTGCATCCACCTTTGGGTTACCGGAGCTTTTGCATTGAGTTGTGTATGGTACAAACATTTCTTTAATTCGGTATAACCCCATAATTCTGCTAGGTTCAGGCAATGTCTGTGAAGTGCCTTGGCCAAGGACACAACCGACTAGGTAGCGAACAGTTTCGCACCTGCTACCTTTCGGTTGAAAAGTGTCGCTCTAAATCTAAACCAACAGACTAACCGGTCGGATATAAAAAATTAACCCTTGATGAACAAAAATTTGGACCCTTATACAATATTGGTCAACTTACAATAAATTTTCTATAGTTTTGTTGATTCTCGTTTGCTGCATGCTAACGTTTTGCGCTAAGGTTATGTTGTGCTTCAAGTGCTTCGAATAGTATCCCGACAGTTTGTATCTTTCCTAGAAAAAAGGTAATTAAATATTTTTACTAAAATTTATAATTGTAAATACAATGGATTGTTGAAAATTGTTAAATTTTCATCGATAAAAATTAAGAGCTTTCGCATCTTGGCATTGATTAGGATAGGATAGGTTATTCATGTTTATCCCCGTGAATGGGAAAACGAAGGAGCACAACACACCGGCAATCGTCAGATCACCTCACGCTAGACACGTTTCTTTAATTTGGTAGAACCGATTAATCCGCTGGGTTCAAGCGATGTCCGGTAAGTGCCTTGCCCAAGGACACAACCGAATAGCTAGCGACCAGTTTCGAACCTTTCACCTTTCGATTAAAAGGCGTCGCACTAAACCGCCAGACTAACCGGTTGAACAAATTGCGTGGGTAATAATTTCTCTACTGTAAAGACTGTCGCTGACGAGCCCATCTTGGGTTCGAAACTTGGCTTGGTTATAAAAGAATGTGCAATTCTTACCGGAAGATCGTAGGTTCTTATTCGATTGTCCACCGATTCATTGCGATACATGCGAGCCAGAACCCGAGAAAGAACTTTCCCGAAACATTGCGTGGTTGGAACCTGTTTGTTTGCCTCCTTTACCGGCTTGTAGAAGTATTTGTAAGCGTTCCTGTGTTTATAAGTTGTTTTAAAAGTGTTGTGGAAATGCGTTATTTTACATTCGTGTAGTGATACATGCAGGATTCCAGACAGTTATTTCATGCCCTGTAATCAACTGTAATCATGCCCGCATGTGTTTAATAATCATTTACTTTGGCATGTAACATTTTTTGCGTGTATTTCGTGTAATATAACCCGACGTTTTTTGCTTAAATTTTATTCACCACGATTCACTACCAAGTACCCCCAATACAAGAATATAACAAAAATAATATATAAAATTTTCACAAATTAAATTTTACCCACTATATGAGTGGTTATTGATAACTCTTAATAATAAGCCATACTTAATCGAGACCTTTGAATGACCGAAAATTTCAGCCAAGTAAATTTTTTGTTAGTTTGAGAGTGCTTACATTTCAGTCGAACCAGATTTCACGTTTACACGCAGTCTCGATGCATCAATATTTACCAGGGAACTAAAGAACAGATATCTGGAATATTGAGGAATTATAAGAAGATATAGGTGCGTGTTATAGGAACGTAATGGTTAGTTTATTTAGTATAGGCCTATAGTTTATTTTTGTTTCCACGATGAAAACACGAAGCAGGACCTTTGATAAAATTTGGAAAACGGGAAAAAACGGCAACATGACAGTCGTTAGAATTAGAACACGTCTAAAAACTAATCAATTTCAAGTTTCGGTATAACTAGACGTGGCCGCCAAACCCACATAAAAATAAATAAATAAAAATGGGTGGCCCGGAAAGTGTGGGCCACAGTAAAAAAAGAAAAAACCAAAAACCAAATGAAATTCCACTAAAAAGTTTCAAGTGCAACACTTAACCAAGGCAATACTTACCTGGGTAAAATCTCCAAGAAAATACGACGAATGACGGCCGGCATAGGGTGACATTTCGGGTGGCGGTAATACATGTTCACAGTTATTATGGACACTGCTATCGACAGCGCAACAAATATAGTCGTCAGAAGCAGATATTGACCTATAAGATACACCCGACCATTTAGAAAAAGGTATAACATTTTAGTATGAATAGATGTGCATAAAGTAAAACCATCATCCAAACCCTACAAATCCGTGCGCTAACACGGGAAAAATGTGTCATATTACAAAAAAGTAAATTACATTACCCAACAGGGGCACGACCAATGACGTAGAAGGAACAACGTCAATGATTAGAATCAGGAACACAGTAAGCGCTACCAGCACTGATATGCACAAGGTTATCTTTTCCATGCTACCCACTGGTAGCAGAAACACCTGCAAAAATTTAATTTGTCAAGTAATATACAAAACTGATAATGCCCATTTACATAAAAAAACGGCAAAAAGTGTGCTGAATTTTAAAAAAGTGTATGAAATCATTTAGATTTAAAAAATACGATAAGTTTATTTTACCGGAAATAGTTACAATACAGCGGCCTTATATTTGGGTTTTGAAGTTATTGTAGCGTGTTTTTTGTTAATTTTCTTGTTTTGAATAAATTACGGAATCAAATGTGAAACAACAAAAAGAGAAAAAAATGAGATTTCTATTTTTGACTTTTTACCTGTAAACCTATCCCACTTACCATAGGCAACACTAAACGGAGGGAAAAATGGAAGGAGGGAAACTGCTCACTATAAATTACGAAACCTAATTTAAACCCTCCCCTGAACACTTATATCAACCCCAGAACTAACTCAAACCCTATGTTTAAAACTAACTGTATTGTCATATCTTCATTTTAATGTGCGGTTTCCCTCCTTCCCGCTTTCCCCCTTTTTAGTTAATCACTTACCATGACAGTTATAGCTGAGATTTGAAAACACGGAACCATCACATTCACAGCATAGTAAAGTGGAAGTCGGCGCAGAATGATGAAATAAGTGATGTCAGTGAAATATTCATCCGCAGTACTTCGGTACTGACGACTGCTCTTTATCGCTTAAAAGTAAGTTTTATTTTGAATTCGAAATTGTCAGGTAAGTAAAGTTTTATAATGAGATGTAAAACTTATACTTGGGCACAGATAAAATTTTATCTTTGGGCACAGATGTAAAAACTTGCCTTGCCCAAGGACACAACCGACTAGCTGGCGACCAGTTTCGAACCTGGAATCTTTATCCTTGGGCATACCATCTGTTTTGTCGGTCCTCAATTACACCACACTATAATCTAAGGCAAATATCCCCACGCATTTCAGGATTCATATGAAGAAAATATCGTTTCCATCATCGCAACAAAAACTAGCGCTTCTTTGCTGGTGCACGCACAGAGACACACGGTACCCAAAATAGAATTTATTAAATTTAAATTTTGGCCATTTTACTTACCGTAAGCACCTTGCAGTTGCCATTCAGCACTTTTCCAGAACCGAGTCATATCGATTGTGCCTAAGTACGGGTGGGACGGTATCGTTAAAGCCATTTCCTGTTGGGTTGGAAGTAAAGTACATTAAAACGTCTCATAATTCCATTACAGACAGGACGCTGTATGCATATAACGAAAAAAATATTAGTTTGTTTTAGTTTATTATTTTTTTGTTTCCACGATGAAAACATGAAGCAGGACTGTTGATAAAAATTTGGAAACGGGAAAAACGGCAAAACGACAGTCGTTATAACACGTCTAAAAAGCAATAAAATAATAAATTTTGCTATATTTAGACGTGGCCGCTAAACTCAAATGAAAAAAATAAAAAAAATAATTGTTTATAAAAAATTACACTATTGCAAAAAATGGATCTACTTAAGTATATTTCAATTCCTTTGGAAATCGGAGAAATCATGCCGAAAACTATACCCAAAGGCCGGGACATTTAGTCAGGTTGACAAATACTTTAATGTCTGATGGAAAGTTTGGGGTTTTCAAATAACAGAAATATGCACAGGTACTGAGTTGGTTAAACCTATTTCTTTTTTGATGACTTTAAATGTGCCATTTCTCGTGATGATATGATAGGAGAATGGGATATTCATGTTTATCCCCGTGAATGGGAAAACCAAGGGGGTTAACACACGGGCAATCGTCAGATCACCTCGCCCCACCTACGGGTTACCAGAGCTATTACAGTGTGTTGTGTAGACACGCACGAACGTTTTTTCAATTTGGTAGAACTTATTAATTCACTGGGTTCTGGCAATGTCCGTAAAGTGCCTTGTTCAAGGACACAACCGACTAGCTAGCGACCAGTTTCCTACCTACTGCAACCTTTCGATTGAAAGGCGACGCAGTAAACCGCCAGACTAACCGGTCTATGGTAATATTATCGCCAATAGACTTCACCAAAAAATGGTCTAGAAATCCAGTTTCGCCTGGGTTAAATCAAAAACACTATCGGAAATTTAAATTTTATAAAGTCAAATACACACCATGTCGACTTGGTCTGTTGAATGAGACCAAGGCCCGAGTTTCAACGAGCAATTCTGTCTATCGAAGGGAAAATAGGCGACGTCGATGAAACATGAGCTCCTGAACAACACGGGGCCTTCCCATGTCACGGAGCCGTTGAAATACACGGTGGCCAGGTTGTCCAGAGGAATATGGAAGGTACTCTCTGCGCTGGAGGGCGATTCATTATTATATTTTGCAGTATCGATCGAATTATTGGCAGATTGCGTGACGGATATTCGCAACGGGAATTATGGATCTGCGATAATGAAAAGTCGCGAGTCTCATTAATAACTCGGGCGCCGATAATTTTGGGTAATTTTTATAAGTTTAAAAAAAATATTTTTCCCCAAGATTAATTACCTATGCATTATCGCTCTTGCAGCCATACATCGATCAGCTATATGAACACCTTTTAAATCGAGATCCCAATGCATTTTAGTGGTTTGATGAAACATATACGCACGCAATATAACATGGGAAAACTAAAAGAAGGGAAAGTGGGAAGGAGGGAAACTGCACACTAAAATGAAGATTATGACATTAGAGTTAGTTTTAAACATGAGGTTGAAGTTAAGGTTATTTCTGGGGTTGAGATTAGTGTTTAGGAAAATAATAAATTAGTTTTCATATTTTTAGTGAGCAGTTTCCCGCTTTCCCGCTTTCATTCCCTTTAGCGTTGCCCAGCATATAACAGCTTCAATGCGTTTCGACGACTGGTATGGTCAGAACATGCCGCACACATGCACCATCAGATATTTAAATCGGTTCATCCGCTTTATAACAGGCCAAGTTTCCAACCCTCCGTTGTTCGTCATCGGGTACGTTTTATTATTGGAAACGCCATATTAAACGATTAAACGGTCGCGCTAACCATGGGTCCACACTATCGTTCATGTGCTTCTGCTATATTTAACTGGAAAAACTTCTCCGTTTATTAAAAAAAATTGTGTATGAATCGGTCTATCTAACCATTCTGCCATACGACAACTGCTGCTGGTTAATTATACAAGCCTAGGATAGGATATTCATGTTTATCCCCGTGAATGGGAAAAGCAAGGGGGTTAACACACAGGCAATCGTCAGATCACCTCGCGCCCACCGTCGGGTTACAGGAGCTATCGCCGTGTGTTGTATATGACAGACACGTTCCTTTAATTTGGTAGAACCCATTAATCCACTGGGTTTAGACAATGTCCGTTAAGTGCTTTGCCCAAGGACACAACCGACTAGCTAGCGACCAGTGTCAAATCTGCAATCTTTTGGTTGAAAGGCGACGTACTTAACCGCCAGACTAACTAGTCGGACAGCTTACTTGTTATAAAGAGCAATATCAGGTGTCCACAGTAGATCGGTTCGAATTCGGAAATTATCCAGCCCGCCGTATTCTTCCGGGTTCCATGTAATATCATGGTCAAGCCACTCCATAGTGAGCCATAGCCGTGTAACTAGTACCTCCTAAAGAAAACATGGTTTTTATTAATTTAGCTAAAGTGGAAAACCGCACATTAAAATGAAGATTAGGACATTAGAGTTAGTTTTAAACATGGGGTTGGAGTTATGGGTATTTAAGCAGACTGCTAGCACTTACATTTTTCTCTGACAGCTCCACAATTTGCACAAGACCGAGGCCGAACTTAACTGAAACTGCGTCCTCAAAATTGATAACTGGCCTCGACAGCGGGCTGCAAGGAGAAACAATGTTATCGTGGCTCATTCGTCAAGGCGTCAATTTGTTCAGATTGAAACCTGCACAAATTTTGACTGCTTCGCTCTGAGCTGTGGAGAGAAGATAGCTTTATACTCAAGTAATATAAAGTCGTAACGACATTCACGCTTTTCACAGTGATAGCCAATACCTGTATCTGCGTTCATCGTGCACAAGCTTGTTCACCAATTGGGCTTCGTACTGGTAAACCGGGATTTGGGGGGCTGCAACGAAACGTTAATGCAAAATAATAGAAATTATAAACATAGTTTTACCTGCGGCAGTGAAGAAATCGCACGCACAAACCAATGCCAGCAGTAAAACGGGAGTAAATATGTTCATGTTAGTTCTATCAGTAAAGCTATTTTAAAATTATCTGCATCGACAAAGAATAAGTTTAGTTTGGTTTATTTTTCGGTTCCACGATGAAAACACGAAGCAGGACTATTGGTAAACATTTGGAAAACGAAAAAAAACGCAAAACGACAGTCGTTAGAAGACGTCTAAAAAAGAAATAAATTATTAAAATTTGTAACATTTTGACGTGGCCGATAAACCCAAATAAAAAAAAATAAAAATTGAAAGAATTATTAATTGTTTATAAAACAAAAATTACACTATTACAATAAGCCTCAAAGAAAAGTGTGCGGTAAAGCGACCCGTGCAATGGATGAAGTCATCATAAAATGATAAATTAGTATGTGCTTCATTTTGTATTTTTCTCCTAAGCCAATTATACGACTAAAAATCTTTATTTAATGTAGCTCATAGGGTATCGCAAGAAGAGTTAGCTAAACCAGCAAATTAATAATAACGGATAAAACGTCGTATGTACAAGAGGTTGTGGAAAGCATAATTTAGCTGCGGTTCGACTAAACTAGTTTTATCGAGAACCGGTGACCAATTGCCTCAAAAACTGTCTGTTTTTTTCTGAGCTTTCCGATTTTAACTTGTGTTCTTCAAGTAATAAGCGGTTGGGCCAAATTCCCTAATTCGTCCAGACGCGCTACAATAGAATTTCCATAAGCGGCGAAGTATATAATTCGGACACCACTAAAAGGAGGGAAAGAGGGAAGGAGGGAAACTGCACAGTAAAATTACGGGAACTAATTTAAACCCTGCCCTAAACACTAATCTCAACCCCAGAACTAACCCTAACTCCAACCCCATGTTTATAACTGACTCTAATGTCCTAATCTTCATTTTAATAGCAGTTTCCCCCTTCCCTTCTTTTAGTTTTCCCCGTATAATTCAAAACTGGCGATTTCCCAACTTTTACTCAATTGTTCCTTCAGAGCATGGAAATAAGTGGGTTTCAGTTAGCGCTCTTCTACAATACCTATCAGCTGCGATTAACCTACTGCGGATTTATTCATATTTCGGCTATGGTGCCGCACTTCTTGGTGTTGGAACGACAAAAATGATAAAAGGGACTTATCTTTTAATTTTCAACCAAATCGTACAACTGCGGTACTACAAAGTCAAGTTCTTCGCCCGGTAGCCAATCTGCATCGAGTGCCGATTCTCAGCGTGGGATTAGCGTAGAAATCAATACCCCACCCGTTCGGAATTAGATTTCCAGTAATTGAACGTAAACTCCCAAGTGTCTATGCAAAGCTCATTTCGCGAAATGGAAAGACTTAAACCGGTATAATTACTACGATCGTTATTTTATTAAAAATGATATAATTTCAATAATGTTTAATGACCATGGCCATAGGCTATAAAAAACAGTCTTAGTCTTAGTGGCGAATTTATTATGGGTTTGAAAACCTAAAAAAAATACTGTTTCAGGCCAAAAGCTTGTGGCTTCTGGCCAAAAACATTTAATAGACATAACGAATACATTATTACTTTTCGAATGCAGATTTAATATCATTCACGCTAACGGTATCTGTTTCGTGCTGGATATAAACTTATTGATAGGATATTCATGTTTATCCCCGTGAATGGGCATAGGGAGTTAACATTCAGGCAATCGTTAGATTACCTCGCCCCACCGTCCAGTTACCGGGGCTATTGCAGTGTGTTGTATATGCAAAACACGTTCCTTCAATTTGGTAGAACCCATTAATCCGCTGGGTTCAGGCGATGTCCGTTAAGTGCCTTGCGCATGGACACAACCAACTATCTAGCGACCAGGTTCGAATCTGCAACCTTTCGATTGAAAGGCATCGCACTAACCACCAGACTACCCGGTCGGACATTGTCTATGGCTCGCTCACTAAACATACTGTCATTCAACCACGGGTAAAAACGTTATTTTTAAGAATAAAAACGATTCTCAAAATAGTTCTGTATATTTATTAAACCACGATGTAAAAAAGAAAAGCGAGAAAAACATGATTTTTATGGATCAAGAGTTAATATGGCCTTGCTCTATCAGAAAGTCGTAAAGTTTGCGGGTTTTGTTGACGTCTATTTTCACAATGTTTCGCGCGGATGCGAGTTTAAGATTTCCATGTCTGTTGAAGTCGTGAACCAGGGAAGCTTTGTAGGCGAGGTAAGCCTCTGGTACCAAACGGGTTTTCGCGCAAAACTGTAAGGTAAAATCGTTTTGACACATTGTCACAACATATATTGTGGCGTCATAAAAAGGGGTCCGAGTCAAGATTGTTTTCATATGTTTTGACGGCACATACCCAAGTACAGAATTAAAACGGAGCCAGTGACGAGAAAACCACTGAATCTAAACTTGTTTCATATAAACAAACGCATTGTAATAGCTTCGGCTATAATACATGACTGGAAATAATTTAGATTATTTGAATAAAAAACAGCTTCGACCAATGACTTGAAAAAAAGGTTCGGCTAAATCAGTGGTTCCCAACCTTTTTCCCTTGGTGACCCCCTTAAAAAATTTCGAAGATTCCGTGACCCACACTTATATTCTATCCTAAATGCAAAATTAGAAGGTTAGCACAAAAATGCTTTACTTGCATTTATTAACAAATCAGTGCGATCGTTGACCTTGTAGATCTGCAGCTAAACGCATATGAAGCTCCCCTTAACTATCTTTACCAATTCCAAGTCTTGACTGATTTCTGTTGTATAATATACTAGGCTACTTCCCTAATAAAGTTCCAATTTGCAGCTATTGTACGTTTACAGTCAAGTGGTCATAGTTTATGACATCACAGTTGACGATATGACATCACAATGGACGCATACTGATGCAATAATATTGTGCTACTAAGCAATCCGAATGAAATGTCTCAATGAAAAATTATGCACGGGATAGCACCATAGAGTACTAATATATATTAGTACTCTATGATAGCACATACTACGAGCGTACCGGTGCACCCAGTCCTATTGACATTTACCTTTGTTCTTACATTAGTAACAGCTTCGCGACCCCCTTTAACATGCTTTGCGACCCCTTTGGGGGTCGCGACCCCCAGGTTGGGAACCACTGGGCTAAATGATCAAACAATTTTGTAATAGCTTCAGCTAAATACTAAGTCCAACGTAATAAAAATAAACAAATGTAACTCGCCTTAATCTACCGCCAACCAAACAAATGAACCACAACAACCAAACAAATGAACCACACCAACCAAACAAATGAACCACACCAACTAACACCAACCAAACAAATGAACCACAACAACCAAACAAATGAACCACACCAACCAAACAAATGAACCACAACAACCAAACAAATGTACCACGACAACCAAACAAATAAACCACGACAACTTACTTCTTTTTCCACCGCATTAAGCTTCTCCACACCGGGCAGATCAGTGAGGTCGATTGGTGGCGCAGGTTTTCGCATGCTCGGTAGGATTAGTGACGTGTCGCCATTAGTGCGAAGACCGGCTTCCATCGCGCCCTGGTATATTGGTGGTGGAGGGTAGTTGGACATGAATTTATAAATATATACACGTGAACACTGCAGAATGAATTTAAACAACCGTTGGTGCTGAAGTTTATCTTATAAGATTCTGTTTGCCATTATTGCTTTGATCATTCTGTTTGACATTATATTCTTTTGTTTGCCATTATATTCTTTTGTTTGCCATTATATTCTTTTGTTTGCCATTATATCAGTTATCAGTTCTGTTTGCCATTATATTATTTGTGTGTGTATGTGCGTGCACTTGCTCTTTTAATCTTATTGTTTTGATCACAAAAGAAATGTAACCTTATTATTTTGGTGACAACGCCAAATTATTGAGCAAGTGTGGTCGCTTTAGCAGAGTTTTAAAAAAATTGAAGTTTTGGGCCAATATATGGCGGTACTGGTCTGGAATTTTAATCCGAAGTCTTGTCCATTTTCAATAAAACTTAAGTAGAATAAACGTAATGACAAACTATAGAAACTGAACATTTATGCTTAAACGTAATAAACCTAACTTCACATTTCGCTAATGACGGATACTACCCGACTGTGAATCAATTTTACATCTGTTTGAATTGAACACTTCTTGAACTTCCCCATTCTGTTCATAAGCACTTATCGGTAGGTTTTATAAGAAACATGCCTCTGTCACTAGGCAGTTGCAGTGTTGTATGGTGTACTTTTGTTTTGCTTAACGTAAGGTTTAACGGTAACGTCAACTTGTGTATTTATAGACGTGTTTTAACTACTGTAAATTGGTTGTTTTAACCCGCCCTTTTTTGTTAAATAACTGGGCTATTCTTTTTAGTGCAATTAAGAAGCAAAAAATAAAGGTAAAACTGAAAGGAGGAAAAGCGGGAAGGAGGGAAACTGCACACTAAAATAAAGATTATGACATAAGAGTTAGTTTTAAACATGGGGTTAGAGTTAGGGTTAGTTCTGGGGTTGAGATTGGTGTTTGGGACAGGGTTTAAATTAGATTCCGTAATTTTAGTGAGCAGTTTTCTTCCTTCCCGCTTTCCCTCCCTTTAGTGCTCCTCCCAAAAAAAACAAGGTAAAACTACCTGTCGTTGTAACCACTGAGCCAGAGCTGCAGGGTCGTGCAAGCATGGCAGTATCTCGGACATGTAGTTCGATTTCAATTTCGACGATTCTCGCTGTTGCTTCAACTTCTCGTATAGCTTGGATCCTGGTAGAAACAAACTGGGTATTAGGAAAGGAGGATAGGATATTCACGTTTATCCCCATTAATGGAAAAACCAATGGGGTTAACACACGGGCAATCGTCACTCACCTCGCGCAAATTCATTATATTG
>CH001841.1:715485-728250 GCA_000149265.1 Ciona savignyi | reverse complement strand
CGACCGTAAGGAGACATTTCCCCGTATTATATCGGTAATTAGAACTAATGAAGTGAGTTGTATATGATTTAAAAAGTTTCTAGTTTTTTGGTTATCTCATTCATTTACTAGGTGACGTCTGCTAAATAAATTGCCTACTACAATACATACTAGCAACCAGTTGGTCGCTATTTATCAATGTTTTCACAGACGACCGTCGTTCTGACCAAGTGGGTTAATTTTCGACTCATCAAATATGTTTATGAATATGGAAACCTGCATTTAAGGATTTAGCGTCGTATTTCGCCAGATACATGGTAGTTAGTAAGGGAAATCATTGTTTAACGATTAATGAAGGACAGTTTAATCTGCCTTGTTTAAGCATTAAAAAGTTTGGTAAATGGGCGGACGACCCACACAGCGCAAACAAGTCAATTTGGAACAACCATTACAAGAGGGAATAAGGAAAACTGCTCGCTAAAATTACGAAAACTACTTTTAACCTTACTCGGTACACTTATCCCAATCCCAGAACTAACCTTAACTCCAACCCCATGTTTAAAACTAACTCTAATGTCATAACCTTGATTTTATTGTGCAGTTTTCCTCCTTCCCACTTTCCCTCCTTTTAGTTTTCCCCTACCATGAGGCATACATACCACGGAAGGAAGACACTCCATTCGCACGATAAACCATCAGTTTCTTTATTTTCTTCTTCAATTCCATTTCAACCGCAATTCCTTGTATCAAGAGGTCATGTGTGATGGGATGTGATTGGATTTGCATGAACGGTCGCAACTTTTCCTCTATTTCTCTAAGCTCGGGTGGCAGTTTTCTCACATACCGTACTGGGATGAGAGGTCAACTTTATAAAATAAAGTTTGGTGTAAACATATTAGGAAAATATGATAGAATACAAATGCTTACTCACAATACAATGAGTATTCGTGTTTATCCCCGTGAATGGAAAAACCAAGGGAGTTAACACACGGGCAATCGTCAGATCACCTTGCGCCCACCGTCGGGTTACCAGAGCTATTGCAGTGTGTTGTGTTAGACAGACACAATCCAACAATATATTATATAACAGCTTGGCTGATTACTTTGTGGCCATTGCTAATAGTCAAGTTATGGGAGCAATTGTAATGTGTTAAAGACAAATGCGACATTACTATGGAGTTTTCCAATCAATAAACCAATAGGTTTTCTCTAAGCAACGTCTAAGTGCCTTAACTAAGAAAACAATTATACAGAAAAAACCTACTACATTTTAAGTTAATAATGCTTATGAAAAAGCCTGACTTAAAGTTTGACACACACTTATAAAATATGGAACTTTAATATAACTTGAACAAAAAAGTCAATATAGTACCGATACCTCCAACATTTAGTTTTTTTGGGTGCTGTGGCATATTTGGGTGACGCTATAATTGTTTGGTTAGCTTAAATACAACTTACACATATGATTTGAATTGTTGATTAAACCAAATTTTCGAATAATTTGTTTTCGCCTTGCCCGTTCCTGCAACCTGGGAGTAAATAAAATTAGCGAATAATAGTTTAAAACATTTGAAACAAATAACCATTCGGGGATAAACATGAATATCCTAACCTTTCCAATCTCATTTGAAATATAAATAGCAAATGTAAAAATACACATTTTAGAAAGTTTCGTTTTTGCATTAACGTTTCGTTTTAAAACTACATTCATAAATTCTATTATTTTGCATTAACGTTTCGTTGCAGCCCCCCAAATCCCGGTTTATCAGTACGAAGCCCAATTGGTTAACAAGCTTGTGCACGATGAACGCAGATACAGGTATTGGCTATCACTGTAAACCTACACTAAATAGGAAGCAAAATACACATTTTCCTTCCATTCATGTTGTCCACACTTAGGGTAGTCAATTCCAGAATTAAGATTCAAATTTCATTCAAATAGAAAATGATTCAGCATTTGTCCGACCGGTTGGTCTGGTGGTTTAGTGCAACACCTTTCAACTAAAAGGTTTAAGGTTCAGAACTTGTCGTTAGCTAGTCGGTTGTCTCCTTAGGCAAGGCACTTAATGGACATTTGCCTGAACCCAGATGCTTAATGGCTTCTACTAAAATAAAGGAATGTGTATATCCTATGACCTATATATATTATTTTATTTGACAATGATGATAAGTATAATAATAATTGTTTTATCAAACATACATGCAATCTTATTGGTCAAATCAAATAAGTACGAAAAACCTTTTAATGCTAACTCTTTGTTTTTTCACCGCAGTTTGAAATTCTAGATTTGTAATTATAACTTGTAAAATAAGTGTAAAAACCAAATTGACTCAAAAAAAGGTCATCTGACCTGGACTGGTAGATTTTGACGACCGCCAACTTGAGATTTTTGAGGATAGGTTTGTCTTCCGAGGAGAAATAAACGTCCCGGACATCCCACTCCGCGTAGTTGTCATATTCCTCCTGGAAATCTCCTCTCGTTGCTAAGTATCTGGGAGGAACCGACCGGTTAGTCTGGTGGTTTAGTGCGACGCCTTTCAACCGAAATGTTGCAGGTGCGAAACTGCTACAGTGGAAAAAGAAAAAAACCCAAAAATGAAATTCCACTGAAAACAACACTTAACAAGGCATTTAAAAGTATACTTCGTAAAAATAAAACTAGATAAATAAATTAATTAAAATTAATAATCAGTAATCCGATAATTCTAGTCTATTTACCCTGCCATATTCTGAGCACGGTGGGAATCAGGAAGAGGTCGACATGGGTCTTCACAAGGTTTGAATGGAATAGGGATGGTGGGTGGTCGAATTTGTGGGTTCGGCATTTCTAGCAAAAGTTTATTGTTATTAGTGCCATAAGCTTTAAAGTAAGGTTTTATTAAAAAAATGAATGCAACATTTTTGATGTTAAAGCAACACTTAATTGAAAAAAACTAAATATTCCCATGTGTTCTTTAGGTATCCAGCCTTTTAAGAGAAGTAAACCATAAATTACTTAGCTGCGAATCCAAGATCACATGTATTTACTGTGAATTTGATTATTTTTACAGGTGGTTCGAACTATTTTACTCGAACAAAAACGAAGAAGAAACAAACTTTATTTGCTAAGGCTAAAACAAGGAATTGATTAGAAAGTATATTTATAGCGACGTGCAGTTCTCGTTTGAATCATTACGAACAGATGCATAATTACATAATTTTGATTTGACGTCCATAACGTAATTCCGACGCAATTATGTAACTGAACGTAATTTCATAATGATGCCCAGGTCTAGCTGTAGTCATGTCCTGCCACTAATCTATTTGGGTAAAATATTACAGGTCCTGAGAAATGATCGTTTTAAAAGAACCCAACAGGCCAGTAATTACCTGGTAAGGGGTATTTTGCGTTCACCACATAACACTTCATGTAATGGGCTTCGCATTCAACAGCAGATTTGGTTTTCACTTGAGCAGCGATGGCATGCCAGTTACCAGGACCGCAATCAGCAAGTGATTCCAATAATTTTACTTCTTCCTCTGCGTTCCAACTGTGTTCGAAAATCGCAAATTGGTTGGTCTGATGAAAGTTAAAAGATAAATCATTACGATACAGTATTAAGATTCAGGACTTTTATTCGGTCAGCATGATACTTATAATAGTATCTAGTAACAATCACCATTTTACAATAAATTAAGAAAAGAAAAACACAGTGTCACGACAATATAAAATAGAATATGTGAGCGCGAGTTAAATTGAGGGATCTGAATTGTTTATTCTATATCTCCATTTAGTTGCCATGGGAAAACTGATCAGCTTAAAAATTGAAACTTGTATTTTTAGGCTCTGTATTGCGAGGTAAAGAAATAGCATACAAAACAGATGTTTCAGCATTTGAGCATAAAATATCCTAGTTTTAAGTAAGCATTTAAGCGTTGGTACAATCTAATAAACATCTTACAATGATCTGGTATTTGTGATTGTTTAGGTGCTCATCACTTTCAAATCCCCTTGAAAAACACTGAAAATAAAAATTACTTTTAGGTAGGGTTGCATTTAAAGGGAAAAAACGGAATTCCTTAAGCAATAAATTACCATATCGGTATCATACAAGTTTGTTTAATTTAGGATTTTACATTCCAGAATCAAGATTTGAATGATTTAAAATTATTTTTGGGTTCCAGTAAGTGCTTGTGATGGAACAATTAAACAAAAAGACTTTAAACTACAGAATTTTAATTCAACATTAAAAAAAAGTGATTTTTTTATTCCAGTTAACATCCATGATGATGGTAATTAAAAATTACAATTATTTTATTAAACACACAATAATTATTTTTTTAACTTTAATTAGAAAACAAGTATTTTTTCTTGCAGAAAACAAGTATTTTTTCTTGCAGAAAACAAGTATTTTTTCTTGCATAAAACAAGTATTTTTTCTTGCAGAAAACAAGTATTTTTTCTTGCATAAAACAAGTATTTTTTCTTGCAGAAAACAAGTATTTTTTCTTGCAGAAAACAATTTTTTTCGTGCTGTTTTAAATATATTTCAGCACGACCATGAATTTGCCGTAACTGAATAAATTTTGAAAACAAATATTTCAGTTTTCTGACCAGCAAACTTCGACTGCACCCTTCACAACCCATGCAATAGCTGATTTTATCAAAATATTATGTAAATTGAAAAAATTTGAAATAGCTATTAATATTAAGTCACTGTAAGAATATATTAATGAACCAACCTCCAAGCAAGTTTTATAATCATTGCATTCTGCACATCTCACGTAGGGTTCAACCAAATCTGTTCCACAACCTTTGCATTCTGTTCCGGAAGTTTCACCTGGTAGATGGGGAATCTTACATATCAGGGGCAATGCTACAGGGAGGGAAACTGCTCACCAAAACTATGGAAATTAATTTTAACCTTTCCCTAAACACTAATCCTAACCCAAGAACTAACCCTAACTCCAACCCCATGTTTAAAATTATTTCTAATGTCCTAATATTCATTATAGTGTGGACTTTCCCACCTTCCCTCCTACCCGCTTTCCCTTCTTTTAGTTTTCCCACACGATCATACTGAGTTTTCCTCTTTTCCGCCTTCCCGCTTTTCCTCCTTTTACTTTTCCCCCATATTAGACTGGGAAATTAGTATTTACTAGTATAAAAAGCTTTGACAGTTGACACTGTTAAACAACTACAAACATAAGGCCAAGACCAACCCATATTATAGAATAATTCTGTATCCCTGTATATGGTGCAATGACAGATGCCAAAAAAACACAATCATCAGATTATCTTAAGCCCATAGGCTTCTGTATTATAATGTATATGAAGAGCGTTTTTCCCAGTTCTTTTTTCCCAACACTTGAAGTGTGCACTCTTGGACATTTACACGCTGCACACTTAAATATTTGGTGCGTGCACATTTGAGATCTTGGCGAAAAGTGACGTAGTTTTCATACCGGGCCTTGCCCAAGGAGCAAAGACACAAAAGAACGATTAGCAACCAGTTTCGAACCTGCAACGCTTTGGCTAAAAGGCGACGCCCTTAACCACTAGACTAACATGTTGGTTATGTAGAGATACAATGAAAGATGCTGCAATTTTTTTATCCAAATTGCCAGTTATAGAGTTTTTACACATTTATCCTTAGATGTGTTGCAGCCCTTACAACACGTGGTGGTCATGAAACCAGTCGTTAGACCACGAGCACATTGTCATACATTGCATTAAAAGTCAATTTGGTTAAAAACTTACCTTCGATAGGCTCTGTAGCACTGTTCATTACCGATAAGTTCTATTTATTTATTTGAATCTTTCACATGTAGCATGAAAACAAATAACAGTGCTGTAGGTACTTAACCAGCATTATAGTTAAAAATATAAAATGTCGGTTTACAAATCGTACCCAACATGGTTTGTCATTTGTAATCTATTAATGTCAATGCATAAAACGTATGTAAACTAGAATTGATAAATCATAAATTTATTTGGTTTTAAACATTCCAAGGGACGAACATCTCGTATAAATACTTTCTTATCTTTTTAACAAAGACCTAGAAATATTGCATATCATGTTTGCGAGCCGCATATCAACATTCTAAGCAATTGACGCTGTGGTATTTAAAAATTAAGCACCTCACATCATATTATTTTTTTATCGCAGCGTTTTCTAATTCTCGGGAAACATAATTATCAGAAATTATCCTAGCCTATCCTTTTCTACGTGTCATTTCGAAGAAGGTTAAAACACAATAGTCCGCCCAGCTAGCGTGGTATATTAGTACGCCGCCTTTCAGCTGCAGAAAAAAAATTTAAACCCAAGAAAAGAAAATAATGAAACTATTTTAATTAGTATTGTAGCATTTCGTATAGTATATATTTGTTTTAATTTATGTCTAAAACATTTTGTGTTTTAACGTCGTTTTTTTTTGCGTTTTAAGTTTTCCGACTCTCACATATTATTACCCGTTACGTAATTATCACCTTGTACGGGCCTTTGTACTTTTGCGTTTTAAATCGTTAACATAGTTTTTCAACCTAATTCCCCACAGTTAGTCAAACGTGCAGATGTGAAACGTCTGGCACGTAAACTTTTCGCACCTTGTAAATTCCCTATATATTCTGGAAATTTATATAACCTAATATAATAGAACCTACAATGACGTACTTAAGATAACTTGCGTTATGCTGTGTAACGTACTAAGTAACTCGCTTCGCAAATAAACCGTATATTGAATGAGACGCAGAATACAACTAAAGTGAATCAAGAGTTATGGACTTCGAGTTTGAGATTAAGACCTCACAAATCGTGGCTTTACAACTTTAATAATTAGTGGGCGTTTTAAGGACAGAGCAAGCTTTGTCAAGTTCAAAGTAACCAGAATAAAGATCTCTGTCGAAAAGCGACGAGCAGAAACGATACCAGCATTTTAAAAAGCGCGAGCCCACATTGTTGAGCCCGACGTGATTATGGACACGCACCTTCCCGAAACGAACAATTTCCGACGTCAACTTCAACTAGAAGTTTCAAGTACATTGGCAACGACGAGTGGCCCAACGCAATTTATCTAAGAAGCAAATTCAAAACAAGCAACTTTAAGCATCAAGTAAGAAACGCCCCTTTTCGCTGGACGAAGTTGGTGACTATACAACAAGACAACGCACTCTATTACAATCAAGTTGATAAGCATCGTCTCCGCCGACGAAAGAAGAGAATTTGCAAGACGACTTTCCCTTTACGAAATATGAAAGGGTTGTATTATTCTTTTTGTAGCTTCTAGATTATTTTTTGTAAGTTTTATTATTATTTTTTATACTATATGTAATTATTAGCCTGCAACGATTGCAAATACTAGTGTTCCCGGTTTGGTTGAATGGTACTAGGCTATTGTAAGAATGCATAATATCGGTGTTTTACTCTACAGACTTCTTACAAACACAAAGAGCAAACGCGCCGTCTTCAATTGCTACATGCACTCCATCTTAAACAAGGTCAGTAACGCTTTTACGATTATGCTATCATGAGCTTGAGTCAATGATGCCATGCTGCGCCAACCCATCCGGTATATTAGGCGCATTTACACGTCGAACGACGTTTGTTTTGTTTGTTCGCGCCAGATTTTCAATGTTACCGCCGACAAGGCGTTAGTTTTCTTTTAATCGCCTCACGCAAATTATGCGTCTCGTTCACGCGATTATATACTCGTTTTTAGCAGCGGCTCGAGTTTTGTTTCTTATCCTGCGAAGTCTGATGCTGTGTAAATAAGTGAGCGTACCCGCTTCACAGCGCTACAGTTTATTAAACGACACCAGCGTACTTCCGTATAGCTATGGTAATCGCGCCGCATGTAAATGCGATGTCTAATTGTCTAATCGCCTCTCAGTCAATGTGTCGGATGTTCCGAACCGAATATATTTCGTGTGTAAAACAGGCTTTTACAAACACCGCACAATAATGACGAGACAGGGCGTATGTTCTGCATATTGATTGTTTGCTTTTGTTCATTGATGGAAATACATCCACGCGAGTTTATTTCCCCTAACCGATACGAGTCGTAAAACCTATATATGCCAGGTCGCTCGTTTTTTTGGCGTTTTTATTAATTGCGCTTTCGTCGCAAAGCGAGATCATCGCTATCCTTATTCCATGCTCACTCGGAAGTGAGTCACCAGGGGTACACGCCTTGGTTTATTAGCTGGCAAAGTATGGAAATATGGCTCATGTGATGCAAATTGTGGCGTTGCTACCTTGAATGTGAGATGTCACCTTTACTACATATTCCACCTAACATTTATCACGCATTAACATACATGACACCAGATTTTTATGCACGATTGCACAATTCTAGCTTTGTACTTAATTCTCCCAACCAGGATATTCTAGTTTTTGCAGGATAAACGTGTGAAATGCTCGAAACTTCGTGAGATCGTTTACCCCATGACTTCGATTGTTATTTCGACTGAACATCCGAAATGCTCAACGAGACCGTGATTTTATTTTCTCAAACTTAACAAAATGTGGAAAAAATGAGATGTTGTAGCATTTCGTATAGTATATATTTGTTTTAATTTATGTCTAAAACATTTTGTGTTTTAACGTCGTTTTTTTTGCGTTTTAAGTTTTCCGACTCTCACATATTATTACCCGTTACGTAATTATCACCTTGTACGGGCCTTTGTACTTTTGCGTTTTAAATCGTTAACATAGTTTTTCAACCTAATTCCCCACAGTTAGTCAAACGTGCAGATGTGAAACGTCTGGCACGTAAACTTTTCGCACCTTGTAAATTCCCTATATATTCTGGAAATTTATATAACCTAATATAATAGAACCTACAATGACGTACTTAAGATAACTTGCGTTATGCTGTGTAACGTACTAAGTAACTCGCTTCGCAAATAAACCGTATATTGAATGAGACGCAGAATACAACTAAAGTGAATCAAGAGTTATGGACTTCGAGTTTGAGATTAAGACAGTACAAATCGTGGTCACTATAATTATTAGTGTGCGATCTGTGGAGAATAGACTTTCCGCTGCGCAGCTCGCGAAAGACCGTTAGGCAGCCGGCTAAACAAGCTCAGCCAACGCTCAAGCAATCTGCTCAATAAAAAGCGCGAGCCCACAGTATTTCACGTGTATAGGGAATTCCCCGGGGTAAATCTTTGAATTTTGGGTTTTGGTATATTGAGGCAATGTTAGCTACCATATCTGAAAGTTTTATTTCGTTATGATAACTTTTTCTTGGTGATTTTGGACAGACAAGACATAGCGTTTGACAAAAAAAAAGAAGAAAAAAAAACTATTACAAAAACAATACCCTAGAATTGACACACATAACCTGATTTTACCCATTCATTCAATCATGGTAACTTTTTTTATATTAATATCTATTTATTTATTGAACATTCTTTTAATTTTTTTATAGTAAAATCACAGTTATGTACTGGATTGTTAGTGCAAATTAATGTCTACTTTAGCCCACTAAAGTGGAAAACAGAAATTTTCGAAAAACTTAATATTCTAATATGTAAAATCTGTTTTTTTGGAACTGCATCATTTGTGACCGTAACAGCCTTCACGACTATTGATGCAAATTTATTCGGTACTTTGTTTTGTACAATAAACAGTAGAAAATCAATATTTTTGTTGGAAATATGTGTCAAAAATCATTCAAATGAAATCATTTGATTAAAAAGCCAAGGGAGGTAATTTTCATATACCGCTTTCAGCGTATTTAGCACAGCGGCATTCGGTAATTCGATTAACGCTGGCAAGTTTATGACTTTGTGTGTAGGGTACAACCCCTTTTTGCCACTTCGAACGTTCGTTCCGTAGTAAAATCCATTCCAGTAATTTCTTGTCATAATAATCATATCCCCAGGCTGTATCTGAATTTCTCCAGACGTCGCCTTCTCACCACTAGCATATTGCACCAGCTGTATTTTATTGGGGCCATCCGTCAAGCCATAATCGTATTCCAGCGATCGTACGTCATAAAAAACATCAGAATCATGTCTTGACTGTTTTAGCTCCATTGCTACCCTCCCGATCTAAAATATTAAATCAAGTCGGTTTCGTTTGGTTAGCCTACTTTATGACGGTGATTTTCTGGGAATGCAGATTCGAAACTAATCACAAGCCGATAGGTCGTGTCCTTGGTCAAGGCACTTAGCGGAACATGTCTAAACTCAGTGGATTATTTGGTTGTACTAAAACTAAAGAAACGTTTTACTACACAACATACCGGTACCCAGACGGTGGGCGCGTATGATTGCTTTTCTCATATTTCGAATAACGGGAATAAACATAAATGTGCTACTCAACGAACAATCGTTAAGATACGCTATTAAAAACAAAAATACAATATTGTATTTATTATTCCATACGGATGTTAAACCTGTGCAATTACAAACTAATTTTCAATGAGTAGAAAACAATGAATCGTAACTAGAATTCTGGTTAGTCGGCCTGGTTAGTCTGGTGGTTTAGTGCGGCGCCTTTCAGCCAAAAGGTTTCAGGTACGAAACTGGTCGCTAGCTAGTCGGTTGTGTCTTTGGGAAAGGCACTTAACGGACATTGCCTGAACCCAGCGGATTAATGGGTTCTACCAAAATGAAGGAATGTCTCAATTATAATTTATACAACACACTGCAATAGCTCCGGTAACCCGACGGTGGGCGCGAGGTGACCTGACGATTGCCCATGTTTTAACCCCATTGGTTTTCCCATTCACGGGGATAAACTGAATATCCTATCAATATAAGCTAATTCAAGTGGTCGATGAAACGTCTATAAGGTGCATTGCGAACAAGTGGGCCTTCTGTCCGATTTGCAAGCAGTTTTTGTGCAATATTATATATATACATACGCCATAAATGCGTGTAGCCTAAAATAAAGAATGCATTTGGCATATATGTATTTGAATGTATGTATTTTATAAAGTTTCTTACTAGTTTAAAAAGGTTACAATAGCATTACCTCCGAAGACAGTGTACAGACGAGAAAGTGACACTTGGATAGCAGCGTAATATCTATAATTATATCTTCCAATCCAGTACCGGTGTCTCTTGTTTCGAATTTGCTTGCGCGTTTAGTGAATTCCATGTTTCCAACGAAAGTATATTGGGAGAATCTGTGAAGCGAAGTTGTGATAATATCTCGCGTTGGTATAACATAGGCTAAACTAATCTCGGAAGCACTAAGCAGGAATTGACGTTTATAGTTAGTTGGGGTTTTAGATGGCGTATAACCAATTAAGACCTCTATGAACGGCAGGATGTGACGAGTGGTACCCTCCATGAGTCATTGTTTTTAAACTAGTGTTTTGCTGAGTAACAATGGTGGTGATTCCCCAATGTTTGTTTGGTTGAAAGCAGCATGTGCTAGGCTGCGCGCCGGTGTTCTCGTTTAGCTGTAAAGTTTTGTAATCGTGGAGCAGTGCTTTGTGAAATAAAGGTGTTGATTGTGCGTCTGCTAGCTGTTTTGTTGGGAAAAAGTTGCCGATGTACATAGGGGTATGGGCTTAAAATTTTTAAACAAAATTTTGTAGGGTTTTGAGTTTAGGTTGCAGATCCAAGCTTCAATTTTAAATTGTGAAAAAACCTAAGACTTCCTATGTCAGGATTTTGAGTGACAGCCGTTTTTGTGAGGTCAGTTTGCATTGGAGAGATAGGGAGAATAATTGGTTGAACGCCTCCTTTAGTGTGCAGTTTCCCTCCTTCCCCTTTTCCCCCAGTTTTCCCTCCTTCCCTTTATCCGGTTATAAATTTAAAGGGAAATACCGTATTAAAAACAGGTTAAATAGAATAAACGGGACGACATATACAGGAAGACTCACTGTAAAGTTTCGTTCCATGTGGTTGGATCATCGGTTGCCAAATATACTCTCCTTTCCACTTTATCGCTATTTCCTTCTAATTCTTGTTTCAATTCATATCTGTCATACCACTCTTCTACATGCTTCATGTATTCGTACAGGTAGTGATATACCGAGTGCTCACCAGATACAGTAAGCTTGTCAAAGCGGCGTACGTGTACACTGATTAAATGATATTTAATTTTGTTGAGTCAGTTTTCGTTCTATATACTCTCTATATATATTTTCTTAGTTCGACCGGTTAGTTTGGTGCGTCGCCTTTCAGGCGAAGGGTTGCAGTTTTAAAACTGGTCGCTACCTAGTTGGTTGTGTCCTTAAACCGAGCAGATTATTGGGTTCTAATAAATTAAAAGAACAGTGAATCATACATAACACACTGCAATAGCTCCGGTACCCCAACGATGTGCGCGAGGTGATCTGACGTTTGCCCGTGTGTTAACCCCCTTGGTTTTCCCACTCACGGCAATAAACATAAATATCCTTATTCGTATTCCCTCTTTTGTGTAAACTAAAACTTACCCTACAATCGGGCTGGAAAAGTCAAACTTTTGGGAGGAGGCGGTAATTTTGTCCTGCAACTGCGGTGTCGGTCTGAAAAGAAACTTCAGCATTTGCGCAGACCACCAAGCCAGTGGCGTTGAATGGAATGTTTGTATATCAGCCCATATCTTCTCGGTTATGGCGGGATAGCGAAAAGCGTTAGATCTGTCGGTGATGTCGCTTTGTATGAAGCAATGTTTGTGTGCGGCAATCTCAGTGTAAGCTGCGAGTATATTTAGGTAAAGTTGCGTGATAAGAACGGTGATTTTCTTATTTAATTATGGAGCGCAAGACAATATAGGGGATATATAGGATATTTATGTTTATCCCCGTGAATGGGCCCCACCAAGGGGGTTAACACACGGGCAATCGTCAGATAC
>CH001841.1:689317-699963 GCA_000149265.1 Ciona savignyi | reverse complement strand
AATATAATTCATTCCCAATGTAACCCCAGATCCAATACATCATTAGCACAACCTTAATCATAATGTAACCTTAGTTTTCATTTATACCCAATTTAAAATATAGCCTCAGCCTTTTACATCCCCTTTCACATTATGATCTATTTGGTGGATTTGTGTCAGGATCCTTTTAAAGACCCCCTGCCAAATAAATTTACCTTCTCCAAAGTTCTTTGCAGTCGAATTTGATCTTGTGGATCGTTCTTCTTAATATCAACTGTGGCGTTGAGCAGTTCCCTTGGTAAAACAAGATAACACAATAACTTTTCTATTACTGGGTAAGGATAGGATATTCATGTTTAGGGAAAACCAAGGAGGTTAACACACGGGCAATCGTCAGATCACCTTGCGCCCACTGTCGGGTTACCGGAGCTATTACAGTGGGTTGTGTATGATTCACACGTTCCTTCAGTTTTGTAAAACCAATTAATCCGCTGGGTTCAGGTTAAAATCACAACAATTGAAGAAAATATACGGACTAAGTCGTAGAACATAAACACAAATCAAAAACAGTGTTGCACAACTAAACACAAATTAAAAACAGTGTTGCACAACTAAACACAAATCAAAAACAGTGTTGCACAACTAAACACAAATTAAAAACAGTGTTGCACAACTAAACACAAATTAAAAACAGTGTTGCACAACTAAACACAAATCAAAAACAGTGTTGCACAACTAAACACAAATTAAAAACAGTGTTGCACAACTAAACACAAATTAAAAACAGTGTTGCACAACTAAACACAAATCAAAAACAGTGTTGCACAACTAAACACAAATTAAAAACAGTGTTGCACAACTAAACACAAATAAAAAACAGTGTTGCACAACTCACTTTATCTCGTTCAAGATATCAATGCCCAGTAATAGTCGGTCGCGTTCCAGACGTCCGAACGGCATCACGTCAGGATCGACATTAGTGCTTTCCTTCATGGCTTCTTTCATGCTTTCCACATTGATCTGAGGATGCAAGATGAGATAGGATATTTATGTTTATCCCCGTAAATGGGAAAACTAAGGGGGTTAACCCACGGGCAATCATCAGATCACCTCGCGACCACCGTCGGGTTACCGGAGCTAAATAGTAAACCTTAGCGGGGTTGCAAATTATGAGTAATGATTTAGACTTTCCATGCTAGGAATGACAAAAAACAAAAAAATCCAAGGATAGAAATAAATCGGTACCAAGGGTGCAAACTGTATCCTTTTCTGGACTTTTTTTTATTTATTTAAGACAGGGATTCTTAAACTGGGGGCAGGTTCCCATTGGGAGGCATGAAAGCTTCACAAGGGAGGCGCAAGCATGACACTGAGAGATTCTAACAAACGCAGCATATATTCGGTGTGCGTTGTCTTTAACGACGCTAATTAAATGACTGGTTTCCCTAAAACAGTTGCATCCTTCACACAAAGCAGGAAAATGGCAAATAAATTATTGTTCCATTTTTGAGTTTGATTTTTGAGACTAGGTGAGGCATGAACATGAATAACAAACGTCAAGGGGGCGCGACTTAAAAAAGTTTTAAGAATCACTGATGTATGAGAAAGATATGGTGATGCAATCAGTTAAAAATATGGCAAATATTACCCAAATAAGCATGTTTCATTATAAGCTACAATTTATACTGCTAAATAAACCTCTTAAGAAGCTGTGTTATGGTTAAAAAAATTGTGCGCAAAGCACAGTTTATTTTATATAATGACAATCCACATTTTAGCATGCCACCCCTGGCCACCTCATTAATTAACTCCTATGCTTTTTTTGCCAACCTTACAAACAACAAGTTATATATTTTACCCTAGTTTTTGCAATATTTGACTTTTTCATATTCTAACAATGGGCAACTTTGTGTGGAAACAACTATAAATTGTTACCTCAGCCATTCAGTAAAATGAGTATCCTATTCTGTTTTTTTTGTCTAAAAAACAAAACTAATCTACAAAGGGCAGGAAACAAAATAACGTTTTGTACAACTTTAAAATGAACCCACCAGATCAGCATAGACATCTTTAATCTCCTGCGGCAGTTGAGATAGGATATCGGTGTGCAGATCGAATTCCAGGTCTGCCACTCCTCGTTGTCGCTGTATATCGGCTGGTACCAAGTGGTATTTGCGCGTCTGTGGCTTGAAACTGATGGATGGGGAATTTGGGAAGTTTAGGTCAGGGGTTCTTAAACTAAGGGAGTAAATGCTTTACAAGGGGTGCGCGAGCAAGACAGTGAAAGATTGGTCAAACGCTGCAGATCTTCGATGTGCTTTGTCCGTTAAAAAGCCCCAAATTCAACAATTAGTTTCCCAAAAACAGTTGTATCCTTCACACTTAGCAGAAAAATGGCCAATAAATTATTGTTCCATTTTCCTGAATTTGATTTTGAAGCTAGGTGAGGCAAGAGCACGAATGACAAACATCAAGGGGGGAGACTAAGAAAGTTCAAGAACCACTGGTTTAGGGTAATGTCATACTTTGTTATTTTTACATGTGAAAAGAGACAGAAGTTGATTTCCAAAATAAATTTAACTTAATGTCTATAACTTCGTTTAGGCCTAAATTCCTGGTCCCGGTGGCTACCGTGGACCCTCTCTCATACTAATGTAATGTAAATGTAAAATTTGGATCTAGTATCATTAATAAAGTACTGGATGCAAAGGTTGTTGTCCCGTCATATTTAAAGGGGAACTGAAGTCGATTTTAAGAATATCTTAATAAATGGAAAAAAATACGCTGATTTCAAAAATCAAATCAGTTTCTTCCAATAATTTTTGGTTAAAGAGTTATGAGCAAATATGTATTTCATTTTATGTTAGGGGATTTCCCGTATTACGTCACTGACGTTGTTGAGATTTCGTGCCTATATGCATTGTATACAATCATGTGCCAGTTTAGAGGTGAATTAGTAACAGAAGCGCCTGCAGGAGCGTTGTATTTTCGTTTTTATTATGGAGACAGCATAACACTTGTCATATAGCCTTACTGAACCAATGTACATGGTGACAGCTTACTTTAAGCGCGGTCATTAAGGCCTGCACGGTCCTGGACCTAAGCTGAATGCTGAGGTATACAGGTCTCGTATTTAAATGACTTTAGAATAATAAGTCTTAGCAATTTATATCATAAATAATAAAAAAGCCTATTTCTTTCATGGTTTACCTTGGCTGTTTGTATAATGTTTTGCTGTTGTGTATGTGGTGCATTTAATGTCTGCTGTTATTGAAACTGAGCATTAGCCTACTGGTTGAGAATACCACTTATTGCAAAAACCAGTTAATCCACAGTTGAGTAGCTGATGTGTAGTCTGACAATAAGTACACAGCAAGCACTCAGATAAGTAAGTGAAGAATATATATAATAGATCTTTACTTAACTACCCAAATAAGTTAATAAGAATATACCACATTTCTAATTTAGTTCTTTTTATTAGATATTGTAAAATGCCTAAAGTTAAGCCACTAAGAAGGAAGGAAGAGTGATTGAAGCATATTGTTTTGCTCCGGGATGTACAAATTCCTATTACAGCACTCGAAATTCCAATCCACCTGTGCTCTTCCATCGATTTCCTCACAACGACAAAAAAAGGTTGAAGCAATGGATACAACAATGCAAGCATTCTAAACTACCTGGAATAAGAACCGCAGTGTGTAGTGCACATATTTGTGACAAGGATTATCATAGTAAAATTGTATTTGACTCCAATGGAGTAGCCAAGATGATGAAAACAAACCACTTGGTGAAAAATACAGTTCCAACAATTTTTAATTTTTCTGATTATGATTTTAAACATAGTGATCAACCCAGTACATCAAGTGCAACTTCAAGAACTTCTTTATCCAAGCAGATAATTGAAAAATAAGGGCTTTTAGTAATGCAAGTCCAGGCGTTATTTTGTGCACAAATGCATGTACATTCATGCGGTGTGTCCATAAGAATACAGTTTTTGCAACGGCACCAAGTCATGTCAATAGGTAATGTTTCTAAATAAACATTTTCTTCTATGGGGCTTGCATCTTCAAAGATACTTTCAGACGTTTTCCTTGCTTCAAACGCACATGACTAAATTTGTGTTGTTTTATTGTGTACAATAAAACTTCTTTCATCCATGCCAGAATGCTGAAAACTGTCATCCATTTTAGTGTTACAACATTAACTTAAATTTACTCTAGAAATGAAGAAAACAAAAGAAATTTGTTAAAACTTCTATGCATATGTATACCAAATCTCTCACACTCTCAGTTTGTAGCCTAGGGGTTAATAACAACATTTCTAGTCTACGTTGCAGATTATGGCTATATATTGAAAAGCAACAATCATGAAAGAAATAGGCTGTTCCAACCGCATAGTCTGATCTTTGATTGATGGGTGGTTTATTTCTATAAATTGCTGGCAATTACAGTTTACTGCCTCCTGTTCTAGTTTTCTTGTTCTGTCTTCACTTCTATGATTTATGATATAAATTGCTAAGACTTATTATTTTAAAGTCATTTAAATACGAGACCTGTATACCTCAGCATTCAGCTTAGGTCCAGGATCGTGCAGGCCTGAATGACCGCGCTTAAAGTAAGCTGTCACCATGTACATTGGTTCAGTTAGGCTATATGACAAGTGTTATGCTAAGTCTCCATAAAAAAACGAAAATACAACGCTCCTGCAGGCGCTTATGTTACTAATTCACCTCTAAACTGGTACATGATTGTATACAATGCATATAGGCACGAAATCTCAACAACGTCAGTGACGTAATACGGGAAATCCCCTAACATAAAATAAAATGCATATTTGCTCATAACTCTTTAACAACAAAATATTGGAAGAAACTGATTTGATTTTTGAAATCAGCGTATTTTTTTCCATTTATTAAGATATTCTTAAAATTAACTTCAGTTCCCCTTTAAATTATTTTAAATTGTTTGTACTTAGTACAAAATCTTCTATAACCCAACTGCAGGGACAGGATAATTAGAAATTATCATGGTTGTAATGTCTTTTCTATAATTATTCAAGTTGTAACACTGTTTTAGGTTGTATCAATTGCAGGAATATTGTTTTCCGACAATTACCAACCCAAATTTTTTTCTCCTTTCCCAAAGTTGGAAAGGTATGTCATATGGCGAAAGTCGTATTTTAAAACCTAAATGACCCAGCAAATAAAAGTAAACCTTTATTCATACCTACATACTCTAACACATAGAATAAATTGAAAATATTCAAAAAGTCATCCTTTATAATGTAAGACATGTTTAAATATAAAATAACAAAATATTTGAGGACAAAATTAAGCTTCAATTGCCATCAACAAACCTGTTAAATGTTCTCCATTCATTTGCAGTTTTCAGTTTAAAGTACTTGGCGAATTCCTTGATTGCATTAGCAGGGGTGTTGAAGGGTGACGTCTGCCAGTTACCCCGCTCACCAATCAAACCCCAGCGGGTGAAAAACATGTAAAGGTTCTTTCCCTTTTGATGGATGACCTTGGAGATTAAAAAAAAAAAATAAGTTGGATTTAAAAAAAATGTTTTGTAAAATTTATTAAAAAGTTGGAAATTAAAAAAAAATGTTAAAAAGGAGGCAAAACTACATGAATGATTTTAAATGAAACACAGAAAACTCCACACAGTAGGACTGGGTGTAACAGGTGAAAAACATGTAAAATGTTAAAAAAGAGGCAAAACTACAGGATGATTCTAAATGAAACCCAGACAACCCCATACAGTGGGACTGAGCGTAGGAAAGTCCATTCCAAAAATCGAATTGTAAATGATTTAAAATTATTTATTGATTAACAAAATAGGTTTTATTTATATAATTTTGATTTAAAAAATAAAAAGTTAAAATTTACTTTTCAATCCACAGTGATGTTGATTTTAACTAAAAATTGAAATTAATTCATTAAACATACATGTTTTTTCTTAATTATGTCAAAACAAAAATTTTTTTTTTTTTTTTTTAAATTTATCGAAAATATAGATTCGAAATAATGGATTTTAGAAAAGTTTTACTAACTGAGCTGATTCTGATAAAGACATATCTAGTAGGTGGTTATTTCAAGGTGTTGTGGTAACGGTTAAGTTTTAAACAGAACCAGGTCTTACTTGCATTCGGAAGAAGTTGTACTGCACGTTGCCGGATTGCTGCACGTCGACTGCTATGAGGAAGACGTCACAGTGGCGATTGACGGTCGGATCGAAAACTATTTCCCTGGAACGATAAATATAGGATATGATATTGGTGTTTGGTGTTATCACCGTGAATGGGAAAACCACGGGGGTTAACACACGGGCAATCATCAGATCACCTCGCGCCCACCGTTGGGTTACCGGAGCTATTGCAGTGTGTTGTATATGATAGACATGTTCCTTCTTTGGCAGAACCCATTAATCTGCTGGGTTTAAGCAATGTCCGTTTAGTGCCTTGCCCAAGGACAAAACCGACTAGATAGCGACCAGTTCAGAACCTGCAACCTTTCGGCTAAAATGCGTCGCACCAAACCGCCAGACTAACCAGTCGGACACTATACACAAATACACATTGGATATACACAGGGGGCTATTTGAACGTAATAAATGGCTACTGCCAGCTAATCAACACATATTGCAGTAGAAAGCAAAATTGCAAGTACTTTCTAACATTTATTCCAAAAATTTTCTTATTGTATATTTTTATCTTTATGACCATGGTTTTTACCGTTTCTTGAAAATTTTAGATTAAATTCAGATTTTTTCAGAAATTTTTATATTAAATTCAGACTTTTTAGATTAAATTTAGATTTTTAAATTCAGATTTTTAAGATTAAATTCAGCTTCACCAACTCACCCTGCTTCTCGAAGCCCCGACAAGATATCAGGATTCGGGGTTGGGTGGCCTCCATCATTCTCGAGTTCGTCTTCGCGGATTCGATCGAGAATCGTCACCGCATCGACCTCGAACTCTGGTAACGGTGTCGTCCACAAGATGTTGTCGAAGATCGATGCCGTGATCCGGTTGGGTTTGACCTGTCGAGAAAGAGAGATCATTTGTAACTGGTGTGGGTTGTGTAGGTTGAAACAAACGGTTGGGTTTTGACCTGTCGGGAGAAAGGGATACTTGATAAATTTAACAGCAATGGATACTTAATCAAAAAACGTTGTAAATGGGCATTTAAATAAAAAAAAAAAATTGATTCATCTAGCAAACAGTTTAGATTGCTACAGGTTAAAAAATATCGCTTACTAAAATTTTAATGTAAAAATTGAAAATTTTCTGCCTAATTTTTTCATACAACATCAAAAAGTTAAGGATAGAATCAATAACCCCAACTTTTTGCAGGTTTCAGGTCAAATAAGACACCCACGCACATAAATTTGGTTGCTTTTTTCCTGGAGAAAACTAAAAGGAGGGAAAAGAGGGAAGAAGGGAAACTGCACATTAGAATAAAGATTAGGAAATTAGACTTAGTTTTAAACATGGGGTTGGAGTTGGGGTTAGTTCATGGGTCGAGATTAGTGTTTAACTTTATTAATCAGTTTCCCTTCCTCCCGCCTTCCCTTTTTCCTTTCCCCTTCCCCTCATTTTATGCAGCACCCGATAATTAAATAAATTTAAAATAATCAAAATTGTTTGTGAAAAAGCACTCACAATTTGATCATCAGGTACGCCAAGCACACGCTGTAGCTCATCTGACATCCTCCCAGATCCTCCCTCAACCGCGTAATCCAACGCGCTCTTCCCAAATCGATCCTGCTCGTTCACCGGCACCCCTTGTTCCAACAGCGACCTGTAAAGAGCAAGGTTGAGTCTATTGTATCACAAATTCCATTTGATCACATGACAAATTGTGTATATTGTAACTACTCAAACCATGCAGACTGTTAAACTTAATGTCTATAACTACGTAATGTCTATAACTACGTACAAAAGCTTGGTATATTTAGCAGATGTTGCCCAAATACATGGTTTAAAGCAGTGGTTCTCAACCTTTTTTGTTGCGTGCCTTCCTTTGCCTATTTTAAATCTTTTTATTCCTCCCCTACCGTATAAAGTACCCACAATTCGAGTCAATATTAGACGAAATAAGGAAATACACATATTCAGAGATGCATTTATTTGATTTTAAAAATTAATGCAATGTTTATTCAGTATGCTGCATAATACAACTGCTAAACCTCTTCAGTGTTACGCATATAGGCCTATAGGTCTGAAAGTAGGACTAGGTAATAATAACAAATGTCATCAATCAAAAATTTTAAAAAATCTTCCTAGTGTCATACAACACAAACTATAAAATGCACAAATTCCTCCCCTAAAATTCCAATAAATTGTGTATAATGTAACTACTCATACCGTTGTACACAAACTGTTAAACTTAATGTCTATAACTATATACGAAAGCTTGGAATATTTAACAGTGTATTTTGTGTGTTCCTTTTATTTTAGTAGACATTTTGATATTTTTGAACCTCTAGCAATCTTAACAACTGTTAATAGATTTATCAAAGTGTACCCTACAGTTTTTACAACTAGATTAGCTTTAACAAATACTTATTGGTTTAATTGTTTTTAAACCTTAAAAAATACAATAATTAACACACAAAATATCTCAAAAAAACAAAAAATTAAATCAATTTAAGAATATACTATTTAACCCAGGGTTGAGCAACTTCTATAGTCAGCGGCCAGATGTGGGGAAATGAAGTCCTTGGTGGGCCGGATTATTACATGAATAGTATTCAATATCTTAATTACACGGTAGGGTTAGATACTGTCTGCGGGCTGGTCAAAAAAATCCCATCACGGGCCGCCCATGCCTGGTTTAACCCGAATGATGTACTAATATGCAAACAATTGATATTCAAATAACTTTCTTTAAAACAAACAGGTCACTTTGGATAATTTACATATTGTAGATAAAACTTACTTGAGGATTGTCATATTTTCCCAGTAACCATACGGCAGTGGTTTGGCTGCGTGGTGCAGCACGGTTCGTTCGTCACTATCGAGTGCCGACAGCAACACAGGGGTCTTGTGGGAGAGCAGTTTGCGCACCAAGTACTCGTCGTTCTTGATGGAAATGTGGAGTTAATATTGATGGTGGGTCGCAATGCAGGGTTTGAAATTAATACTTTTGACTGCTAATAAAAAGGCAACGCTAAAAAGAGGGAAGGAGGAAAACTGCTCAACAAAACTATGAAAATTAATTTTAACCCTTTAGACTAATCTCAACCCCAGAACTAACGCTAACTCCAACCCCATGTTTTAAACGAACTCCAATGTCATAATATTCGTTTTGGTGTGCAGTTTCACTTCTACCCTCCTTCCCACTTTCTCTCATTTTAGTTTTCTCCCTAATGCAATGTTTAAAATATGTAATTTTTTTGACTAAATGCAGGGCTAGAAATATATTGATAATTCTTCATAATGCAGATTTAAAACAGTAAACCACATTAAACCGTTCATGGTTATATCAGGCAGGGTTAAAAATATATTATTTCTGATTCTAAATAATAATGTAATAACTTAACCCCATCAAACATGGGTCTGAAAAAGTAAAAAAGAACAGATTTTTTAACTACGCAACCTGTTGCACTGCCAGCATGAGTGGTGTTTGGTTCTTCAAACCTTCAACTTGAGCGTTGATGTCTACGTTGTAATCCAACAACATATCGACAACCTGAAGATGTTTGGGTATTATCAAGATAGGATAGGATATTCATGTTTATCCCCGTGAATGGGAAAACCAAGGGGGTTAACACAGGCAATCGTCAGATCACCTCGCGCCCATCGTCGGGTTACCGGAGCTATTGCAGTGTGTTGTGTATGATCCAAACAAGGCTAATAACCACAAGCACGATTTATGTCTGTCGTATTATATATCAAATTAGAAGTACACTTTTAAACTCCTCGTAAAATACTAACTGGCATAAACTGAATTTTTACAAAACGTAACATGAACATTGTTTAATTGCACTAGAATATGGTGGGATGCTGTATAAAACAGTAGTGTTCAACATACCGATATTTTGGCTATTCTATTTCTGTCAATACCTATAAAGCACCCAAGGGCGAAAAAAATCACCACCCCAGTTCTTACCCTGTGCGCTTTGAGTTGAATGGCCCGGATGAGTGGGTTGATAACGAGACTTTCAATCTCCCCGTTAAAATAATCGTTGACGGCGACCGCAGGGTCAGTGGTGGGTGAGATTGCCTCGATGTTGTCCATGGGGAACCTGCAGGGTGCGGTTGATAGCCCCGCTGTTGCGATCGTGCTCCAGAAACAACCTGGAGGGGGGTTGGTGTGGGTTAAAAGCAGTGGCGCCGAACGCAGGTATGCAGGGTACGCCAGCCTACCCTGGCATTTTGTCAGAGTATGAAGCATCACCTGATTTTTACGTGTTTCGATATTATCGTCTACATTAATTGCCAGGGGCGGTATTCTAAGCGCAACTTGTAAGGATTTACGTGCTCGTAAGTCGTGGTTGCGCTCGTAAGTTGTTTTGGTCGATCCCCCTTTCTCACGTTTTGACGCATATTTCTCCTTTTTGCGTCAGCCAATGCGAGTCATTTGCGAGTGTCGTTCGGAATAGCAATTTCACCCTTAAGCTCCGCGCTCTTAACTTGTTCGCAGCGTCGAAGAGTTA
>CH001841.1:674511-685591 GCA_000149265.1 Ciona savignyi | reverse complement strand
GGTTAAATTATTGTTCAACTAATCGGTAAAATTCGCCGACTTTTGGGTTAAATTATTGTTCAATAATCGGTAAAATTGCTGACTTTTGGGTTAAATTATTGTTCAATAAACGGTAAAATTGTTGACTTTTAGGTTAAATTATTGTTCAATATCTTTCGGGTTAAATTATTGTTCAATATTTTTTGGGTTAAATTATTGCTCAAAATTTTCCGGGTTAAATTATTGTTTAATATTTTTTGGGCTAAATTATTGTTCAATAAATGGTAAAATTGTTGACTTTTAGGTTAAATTATTGTTTAATATTTTTCGGGGTAAATTATTGTTCAAAAATCGGTAAAACTGTTTACTTTTGGGTTAAATTTTGTTTAATATTTTTCGGGTTAAATTATTGTTCAATAAACGGTAAAATTGTGGACTTTCGGGTTAAATTATTGTTCAATATTTTTCGGGTTAAATTATTGTTTAATAAATGGTAAAATTGTTGACTTTTAGGTTAAATTATTGTTCAATATTTTTCGGGTTAAATTATTGTTCAATATTTTTCGGATTAAATTATTGTTTAATACATGGTAAAATTGTCGCCTTTAGGGTTAAATTTTTGTTCAATAAACGGTAAAATTGTTGACTTTCGGGTTAAACTATTGTTCAATATTTTTCGGGTTAAATTATTATTCAATATTCGCTAAAATTGCTGACTTTAGAGTTAAAATAGTTCAATAATCGGTAAAATTGCTGACTTTTGGGTTAAATTATTTATCAATATTTTCCGGGTTAAATTATTGTTCAATATCGCCAACAAACCTGTTATGACCACTTTTCACTGCCAAGCTGAGCGGCGAGTTGCAATCTGAGTCCTGTCTGTTGATATTCGCCCCCCGCTCGACCAGGTGCATGCAGCATATCATGGCGCCTCTTCGGGCAGCCTCGTGCAAGGGAGTTCGGCCACTTCCGTCAGCCATGTCGACCTCGGAGCCCGACATGCCGGATGTGAGCAGCGTCGTCAACTCAATCGGATCGCATCCTTGGTCTGATGTCGCGTTTTCTCTGGTGGAAAAAGCAAAAACTTGTGTTGTATTCTTGTAAGTTTAAAATGTGTTGTATTCTTGTATTTGAGGTACTTAAGAAAATTTTAAGTTGCTATTGTTCCAGGTTACATGTTTTGTATGAATTTTCTAATCTGAATTTAAAGTTTTTATATGTAAGAATGTTCTTGCGAATGCCTTCTTCCTTTGTTTTGTGAAAAGCTTTAAGTTACGATTTTAACATGTGTTGTATTCTTGTATTGGAGGTACTTGGTAGTGAATCGTTGTGAATGAAATTAAAGCGAAACAGGTTGGGTTATATAGCAAGAAATGCACGCAAACAATGTTACATACCAAAGTAAATTGCACACATGCGGGCATAATTGATTACAGGGCACAAAATAACTGTCTGGAATCCTGCACGTATTACTATATTACTACAGGGATAGAAATTACCACATTTCCACAACAAAATGATTGCTATATTATCACGAATCTAAATAAATAGGTGGGTCAATAACCTCAAAAAGACCAAAGTTTAGCATATTTAAATATTGTTTTTATTTTACCTAGACAAAGTGTTGTGAAAATGTGTTAATTTGTATCCCTGTAGTAATATGTGCAGGTTTTTAAACGGTTATTTTGTGCCCTGTTATCATGCATGCCCTGTAATCATGCCCGCATGTGTGTAATAATCATTTACTTTGGTATGTCACATTCCTTGCATGTATTTCGTGCTATATAACCTACGGCATTACGCTGCCTCCAATAAAAAAATACAACACAAAGTTAGTGAAATAAAAAACTCTGCTTACTTTCCAATCTTAACGTAAGCGTAATGAAGAGGCACCCTTCCAAACTGATCCACCACAGTCAAACTGGCTCCTTTTTCGATGAGAAGATCAGGAATATCGAAGAGCGCAGATGACGGGCCGCTAGCGTTCACTGCAAGATGGAGAGGAGTTCGTCCTTGGGCGTCCGTCTCGTTCAGTGAAGCTTGTTTCTCGAGCAGTGCATTGACCAGATCGATTTCTATATTTTAAGTAATTTTAAGATTTCTATATTTTAAGTAATTTTAAGATTTCTATATTTTAAGTAATTTTAAGATTTCTATATTTTAAGTAATTTTAAGATTTCTATATTTTAAGTAAGGTATATTTTAAGTAATTTTAAGATTTTTATATTTTAAGTAAGGTAATATTTTAAGATTTCTATATTTTAAGTAAGGTAATATCAACAATATTGTTAGTGATAATTTCAACAAAATGGAAAAAAAAACACTCGCATTACAGCACAATAATATAGCTGTATAATGTTTTTAAGAGCTCTTTATTTAGCATGTTAAATTGCGTTAACAAGGTCGTTTTCTATGTGTTCGATTTTTATCGCAGTTTAATTTAAATTGTATTAGTTTATTTAAGTCAGAATTTTTTCCTTCTTTTATTTAAGTAAGATAACATCAACAACAATATTACAGTGATATGGTTGCAAAAATATTAAAAAACGACTAGTTTTACAAAACATCAATATTATATTTATATAATATACAATTAAAAAAATGTCAACTTGATTGACGACCCCATTAGTTGTCCAGAAGCTTGTTACAAACACTACCGGTTACAATACAGATAACCCATAATGGCTCTTTTTTCTTTACTTAGCAAAGCAAATGCACAAAAAGATTCAAAAGGCTACACTAAAAGGAGGGAAGGAGGAAAACTTCTCACTAAAATAACGGAAACTAATTTACCCTCCCCTGAACACTAATCTTAACACCAGAACTAACCATAACTCCAACATCATGTTTAAAACCAACTCTTAATGTCATAATCTTCATTTTAGTGTGCGGTTTCCCTTCTTTCCGCTTTCCCTCCTTTTAGTTTTCCCCAGTTTTCCCACAAAAATGTTTTTCTTTTTTACTTAGCGTAGCAAATGCACAAAAAGATCGAAATTAATGAGAGCGCCACGTAATACAAACCTTCTTCCTTCTCCACTGCGTACATGAGTGCAGTGCGGCCATTACGAGGGTCGGGGGCGACCAACTTTATGTCAGATATCGTGCGTAGCAGCGCTCGTATCGCCGGCAGCAAGCTCTTTTCACCAGGTCTGTGAGAGTCAATTTGTGTTGGACTGTCAGAAGGTGTTGGGATCGGAACCATCTACCATTATGTCTTAGGACATGACACATAGCAGATTTTGATAACGAACAGCTTATTGGGTTAAAAAAGTGTCATATTTAACACATTGTGTCAAATTTAGAAGAAAAATGAATTTAGAAGAAAAATAAATTGTTACAACACCCCAAAGACCAAGTTCAAATTGCACATTGAAATAAAACAAAGCAAACTCACCCATGCCTGGAAACGGCGAGAATAAGTGGGGCAGTGGGGTACTTGTGCTTCTTATTGTTGGAGCAGAGTTGGGTTGAGCCCCCACGTCGAGCAACATCTGGACCGCTCGGCAGTTCCGGTTCAGCAGGGCCGTTACAAGGGGGGAAGCCCCTTGTTGGTCGAGAACGTCCAATCGTGGCTTGTGGCGAAGTAAACAGGCGAGAACTTTGCAATCCTGGGTTTGATGGGTGTTTCAGTGCTATTATGTGAATGTCTTATTTAAGTGTGCATAGCCTTTCTATATCTTTCCATACTATTTAAGTGTGCATAACCTTTCTATATCTTTCCATACTCTTTAAGTGTGCATAGCCTTTCTATATCTTTTCATACTATTTAAGTGTGCATAACCTTTCTATATCTTTCCATGCTATTTAAGTGTGCACAACCTTTCTATATCTTTCCAAACTATTTAAGTGTGCATAGCCTTTCTATATCTTTCCAAACTATTTAAGTGTGCATAACCTTTCTATATCTTTTCATACTATTTAAGTGTGCATAACCTTTCTATATCTTTCCATACTATTTAAGTGTGCATAACCTTTCTATATCTTTCCATACTATTTAAGTGTGCATAACCTTTCTATATCTTTTCATACTATTTAAGTGTGCATAACCTTTCTATATCTTTCCATGCTATTTAAGTGTACATAACCTTTCTATATCTTTCCATGCTATTTAAGTGTGTATAACCTTTCTATATCTTTCCATGCTATTTAAGTGTACATAACCTTTCTATATCTTTCCATACTATTTAAGTGTGGATAACCTTTCTATATCTTTCCATGCTATTTAAGTGTGCATAACCTTTCTATATCTTTCCATGCTATTTAAGTGTGCATAACCTCTATATATCTTTCCATGCTATTTAAGTGTGGATAACCTTTCTATATCTTTCCATGCTATTTAAGTGTGCATAACCTTTCTATATCTTTCCATACTATTTAAAGGTGCATAGCCTTTCTATATCTTTCCATACTATTTAAGTGTGCATAGCCTTTCTGTATCTTTCCATACTATTTAAGTGTGCATAACCTTTTTATATCTTTCCATACTATTTAAGTGTGCATAGCCTTTCTATATCTTTTCATACTATTTAAGTGTGCATAACCTTTCTATATCTTTTCATACTATTTAAGTGTGCATAACCTTTCTATATCTTTCCATGCTATTTAAGTGTGCATAACCTTTCTATATCTTTCCATGCTATTTAAGTGTGCATAACCTTTCTATATCTTTCCATACTATTTAAGTGTGCATAACCTTTCTATATCTTTTCATACTATTTAAGTGTGCATAGCCTTTCTATATCTTTCCATACTATTTAAGTGTGCATAACCTTTCTATATCTTTTCATACTATTTAAGTGTGCATAACCTTTTTATATCTTTATATACTATTTAAGTGTGCATAAACTTTCTATATCTTTCAATGCTATTTAAGTGTGCATAACCTTTCTATATCTTTCCATACTATTTAAGTGCGCATAAACTTTCTATATCTTTCCATACTATTTAAGTGCGCATAAACTTTCTATATCTTTCAATACTATAGAAGTGTCCATAAACTTTTTTCTATGTCCATTGAGGCCGACAGCCTAGACCAGTGGTTCCCAACCCTTTTAAAGTGATAAACCCTTTAAAATTTTTAAAGTGTCCATGTCTTAAATTATCTTATTCGTATTAAACTTATTGTCACCCGCAAAATAGCTGTGAAACCTTGGAGCCTTATGAAAGGGCTGTAAACCACCGTCCTAGAGTAACCGCTACTAATGGAAAATCTACACAGCTTAGTCCTCGAAATACCCCAGGACAAAAGGCAATTGCGGTGGGGTTTGCCGTGGACTTTAGCCAAATTAACCAAAGTAAGTGCTGGTTATAGACCCACGGCAATTTGCCGTGGACTAAGAAAACGAATTTTGAAAACTGCAGCTAAACATTCTATATCACCTTGTCCACTGTTGCTTTGCTTAAATAGTGAGCTGCTGATTTTCCTTCGTCGGCAATATTCCGATAATTCCGCCGAGTGCGCCCCACGATGACGCTTACGTCCGACTTTGCTGCGAGGACCAACGCCTCCAGTAGAGGGCAGGCAAGATCTTCCATCTTCTTCATCTGGGAACAATGGGAAACTTGTTTGATCGTGTGAGGGAATGGTTAACGCGACCGATACATATATCGACAACTATACAAAAAACGGTTGTTCTGAATGGCCCCATCATGGGTTCGAAACTTGGCTGAGTAAAAAACAAAAGGTAAACTCAGTATGATCGTGTGGGGGAAAACTAAAAGGAGGTTAAGCGGGAAGGGGGAAACTGCACATTAAAATAAAGAAAATGACATTAGAGTTAGTTTTAAACATGTGGTTGGAGGTAGGGTTGGTTCTGGGGTCGAGATCAGTGTTTAGGGTAGTGTTAAAATTAGTTTTCATAGTTTTAGTGAGCAGTTTCCCTTCTTTTAGTGTTGCCCATCGTGTGTGGTCAAATGGTTACTGCAACCGATACACCGATTCAATACAGAGACTGTGAAACCAAAAAACGCATCATGGGTACGAAACTTAGCCCAGTAAATAAAAAATTAAAAAAAGAGGAAAAAGGAAAAACGCTGACATTAGTGGTATTTTTTCAACTAAGTTTAAGCTGTAACAGAAATGGCTATTAATAATCTGGTGAATGCAAACTAGTATAGACACCGCACTATTTGGCAAAATCATTCCAATATTTAGCAACTGAATATTAATTTAATTTTTAACCTCGATCAGCTCGACCAATATTAAAACAAATAAAAATTTTCCACATAGATAAAAAATTCCTAAATTTTTCTAAAAATTTTCCTTTTTTTAGTAAAGCAAACTTGAAATAACTGACCTATAGAAGAGAATAAATAACCCTTTCTTACCAGTTTTTTGGATAAGTTTTCTGCATTATCGGATGTATCTGAGCTTGGTTTGCTATGCTGTAAAATCAATGTATGCACATTAGAGGACTTAAATGGGGGTGAGAGGGCTACTGTAAAATCAATATTCAAATTTGAAAAATGAACAATGACTTTTTCAAATGGAAAAAGACTTTAGATTATTTTTTGAATTCACAATTAAATTGTCAGATTTGATCAAAGGCATTTTATTATTGAATTTAATAATGAAAATTGTTTAGATGATTTCTGTTCGCTTAAAAGTTGATGAGTATGAATAAAAATTAATTATTCAAACTTAAAATTGAAAAATCATCGTTAACTTAAATGATGACATAGTTACTTAAAGCCTTAATTTTAAACAAACCAAAAAATGTTTTAACATACATACACAAAATACAAGGTACAAACTAATACCGCAAATTCATTCCCACGAAATATACTTGTTGCACCATGGCTTGTAGGCAACATTGCTGTTTTTATGTTTTGTATGTTCTTTCTTTTAATGTTTAGCATGAGTGCACATGCCACGTTCTCACTTTTTAGTTAACCTTGTATGTTGTTCATTTTTACTTTGATTGCAAACCAGCAGGATGTGTTAGTTTGCAGATTTGTTTTTATTAGTTTTCTAATTTATTATGTTTCGTATCTATTTGAATAAGGGAATAAGGGTTAATTAAAATGACCTGAACTGCTGTGGTTCTTTGAACTATCTCGATAGCCACAAGCTCTCGACTGCCTCTGCAATATTATTCACACACAGAAACAACAATGCCATGTAATTTACTCACATCTGCAATGGTCTTGGACAGCAGAAGCAAAGGTGTGAAGCCGTATTTATTTCTCCTTCCTGCAAGCTCTTGCACAGTTTGCGAAGTCTACAATGATATTTCATTAAATTGAGTTATTTTTAGTTATTACGAATCGAATAATTTTGGCATATAATCCGTTTGGGAAAAAACAAATTTTAGAAAAAATAAATAAAACAAATCCGTTTAGGAAAAAAAATAAAAAAAGAAATAACACAGAGTCAGATATTATGCACAATGGGTAGTGCTGTAATCCTATTGGGCTCAGTCAATCATTTCACTCATAACCTTGGCCAAGCATATAACAAGTATTTTTTTAATAGTAGATTTTTTCAAAATTGCAATACCTGGTTAGCAATAACAAATATTAAACCCATCAACTAATTCCTAACAGCAATTTAACACCACTGTATCAGTAATTTTCTATAAAAAATAAATATAAAAATTGCGTTAAATAAAATTGCGTTAAAAATTGCGGTCAAATAATAACAATGGGTAAAGCCCAACGAATCCTTATCAGCAATTTAATAATGCCAACAATATTAATATTTTCCGTAAAATAGAGGGTTGAAAATTGCAATACAATAATAACAAATGGTAAACCCAACAAATCATTAACAGCAATTAAATCTGCGAGATATGTAGTTGTAAGTAAAACTGTTTTAATCTGGGAGATTATATATAAATCTGGAAGACTATATATAAATCTGGGAGACTATATATAAATCTGGTAGACTATATATATATATATATATATCCGGGCGTCTTATTATTAATTCGGGAGACAGCAAAATAAAATATATAAATTCGCACCATGTTTACGAGGCCGAACACAATGTCGGCCATGTTTCCTTGGTTCCAATTCTTGGCCAGCATGTGCAACACGTTGTCCCCTGATGAGTTGGTGCTACGTGGGCAGTGCGTGCCACGCCGGACAAAGAACTCGACTAGTGCCACGTTCATCTAAAAATATTATTTTTTTGGAAAAATGCGGGTTTAATACAGTGTAAGCTGATATTCCAGCAGTTCTTGAAATTACATCCAATGCACTACATAGCTTACAATTTAATTATTAAAGTATTTTAAAATTGGTAAAAAAAATCATTAAGCTAGTTTATTTAGTTTTTTTTTGCCTTACCTATTTAAATATTTAAAACCTTTGTAATTAATTATCAAAAAACAGAAAAAGTATATGGAAAAAATGATGGTCATTAAAGCACATTTATTATCAAATTTCAAAATTCTTCACAAGTGCATTACTTAGCTGAAATATGGAAAACAAAAACTAAGGAAAGAAAGTAATGATTATTGTATTATAATATAAGCTCGTTATGTCAACCGATGGTTGTTCATTGTTGTTAAGACAATCCCACAATACCAGTCTATTCTTAGTTATATGAAGAAACCGAAATGTTGATTTAAATATCTTATTTACAACCCACAGCTGTTTATGCAATATAATTTAGTTTGGATTTTATCCAAAAATTAAATCTTATTTTCTTTATAAAAGTGCTCTAAACCAGGTGTTTAAAAATAAAAACATGATACAACCAGAAACTTTTTTTTGTATCCAAGCCTCTGTCACATGCTTTCATCTCAAAACACAGGCAAAACCAAGCTGAGACAGACTTACGTCTTCGACGGCAAAATACAAAGGAAGACGACCGCGATAGTCGGCCATGTTCAATTCAACCGCTCTGTCCAGCAGCATTTCGGCCAAGTACAAACTGACAGCTTGCTTCTCCGCATCTGTCTCCTTGTTCTTACCACAGCGGACCGAGTTTGCTGACAAGTTGTGAATCTAACAAAAAAAATTAAGTTTTATAAAAATATATTTTAGTCTGAATGCTAAACTCCAAAGTTTATGAACTTTAAGCGATTAAAAGTGGCCGGATTAAGGTTTTTTTAAAAGATTTAGTTTAAATGTTTAAAAAAGTCACAGTAGAAGGCATTAAAAAACTTTGCTTCTTTCGAATTGGTTTAAAGTGCTTAAACTCGATATTAAAAGGTAACCAAACAAAAGGTTTCACAAAATTTTCACAAATGCAACTTATCAAGCAACATACCGGTCCCATTCCCTGCACATCTTGTGCGTTTACATCTGGTTTGTAGGTCTCGAGCAGATACGAGATCCGATCCACGAGTTGCCACGACAACGGTTCCTCAGCGAGCAACCTCGCCACCAGAGTGCGCCCTCGTTCGTCGCGGAAGTTGGGATCAGCGTGATGCTCGGCGAGAAGATGAGCAGTCTCTCGATGATCCTTCAGCAACGCTACTCCGATGGGAGGCATCTGGGGGTAAGTAGCCGTCGTTTAATCGTGTACCACTGTATATGCTTCTGATAAGACAAAATTTAACAATCATCACAGTACAAAAAACAAACTCAAGAACCAAGGTTCTTCGCGGCGATTGTTGAAATAGACATCCAACTTCTGACACCATGTAGTGTTTAACAAACATTAGGTAATACGTCATTTATTGTAAGTGTGTCGAGATGGAAAGAGACTGATGAGAGAGATGCCTCGCTCTTATATAGCCGGCATTATATGGAGATCTTAAATATTACTACACTTTCTATTTTCGTTTTTTAACATAACCAACCAGTAAGTGAGTGTCTTATTTTATACCCCATGTTTTGTCTTTTCGTGCTGTGTACTCCAAAAGATCCAAAAGTTATAACAATATTATACTGTAATATTTGGGAAAAAATAAATGTTAAAAACAGTTTAAACATTCGGTTGTCGTTTAAATAATGGGAACTGCAAAAATGGTTAAAAAATTTTAATTCATTTGTTATTTGAATTATAATCATTCGAAAATATTCCTACTCTGGAATCCTTTTTGCAGCATATATTATATACAATGGGTATTCATTACAGGGAAAAACTATGAGGGAAAACTGCACACTAAAATCTAGATTATGACATTAAGAGTTAGTTTTAAACATAGGGTAAGATTTAGGTTATTTCTGGGGTCGAGATTAGTGTTTAAAGAAGGTTTAAATTAATTTCTGTAATTTTAGTGAGCAGTTTCCCTCCTTTCCCCCTTCCCTCTTTCCCTCCTTTTTTATTACCTTTCTATCATTGTAGACATCAGGGTTAGCGGACGCTTGTAACAACACAACCACACAATGATACCAGCCGTACGCTGCGGCATAGTGGATCGCACTGTTGTTGGACGAATCCGTCACATTAGGGTCAGCACCTGAAAAGTGGATTTTATATATCGTATGTATGAGTAATAGGGTGGCGCGGGGTAGTGGTACATTTTAAATCACCACAAACTGTATCATTACTAAATATTTTACATATAGAATTAAAAAATATGATCACTGCCAATTTTGTTCTAAATCTAAGCCATTTACCCATTGTTGTGACCTATGGTACGTTTAATGTACTTATTGTAGGCTTTATTTAACTACGAATCTAGATAATATAATGCACAGGTTAATTCACACCAGCAAACTGACAATGTACACAATGCTACACTGAACGTTACAATGCATTAGTTAGCGGAGTTGGGAACAGGTTTGAAGTAGTCCTAATCAACGTGGAGCGAAGTTAGGGCGAGAGTAGTTCACGTTTATCACATGGATTTTATATCTTGTATATAGGAGACAACTTAGGGGTGGCATGGAAACAAACTTAACTTTTATAATGAAAATTACAAAAAAAACACCACAAAGAATAAAAAATAACATTCTTGGAAAAAAAACTGGCTCTTTTAATCTCTCCATATTGTTTGCAAACAATCTTTGGTTACAAGCTCTGTATATAACATTACTGGGAGCTAATATCACTCTGATATGCACCAGGTTAAAGTATGTGTTGCTAATGCTATAAGCAAAATATACCAATTTGCGATTTTAGTTTGCAAAGACTTTGGCAAAAAAGGTTCATAGATTTTATTGGATCAGACAGGGGGTGTTTCCAGATGTGTTTATTCAAATT
>CH001841.1:641187-673643 GCA_000149265.1 Ciona savignyi | reverse complement strand
TCTTGGGTAAAAAGGCTGGTTGGGTTAAATGGTTGGGTAAATGGCAGGGTAAAATGGATGGTTGGTTAAATGGTTGGGTAAAGTGGATGGTTGGGTTAAAGATAGAAAACCCATGAAAGCAATTTTTGAATTTTGCCCGCATTACTCATTAAGTTCTTGAGTCAAAGATAATACAGAGGACCGATATAATACAGTATAAGCAAGTCAAAATTGTACAAATTATATTGAGAAGTTTCAAAATAACTTTATACCATTTTCAATGAAATAATTCTTTTAACTTTTGGACTAAAAATGGAATAAAGTAACGTTCTGAAAACGTCACAGATATTATCTGCTTATTCTACAAACCCAGTCACCTTAATTTACAAATGAGTTAAGTGTTCTTGTTTAACCAGCCCAATAAACCTTATTTTTTTATTTTATTTTTTCCGAGCATAGTTTCGAACCCATGATAGGATCATCATTAGGGCTGATTTTGTATAGTATGTATCTGTCGCAATAACCAATCGACCACACGACTCATAAACCTGATTACTGACGGCAACCCAATCATTCCCATCACAAACCAAACCCACCGCATGGCCATTGATGGCGGCGTAATGTATCGCTGATCGATTGCTTCGATCCGGTCGTTCAACCACATTCACCACATGCAGCACCCGACTGTTCTTTGCGTTCTTCAACAGCAGATTGACGTTACGATCTCTACCGGCCTCGGCTGCTACCATAAGGGGAGTCATGCCGTTGATGTCCTGCTCCTCGATGCTGACTCTGAAAGAGGATGATGGGTATGAAGTGACAAGGACATTATGTTAGTTTTTTTCCTAATGTCCTATCATGTGTAAACTGCCGACGTGGGTTAACTACTGTAGCTTTGCCGTTTTTTCCTGCTTTTTCAAACCTTGGTAAAAAATTTCCTTTTTATGAATTTTTGTTCTGTTGTCCAAAAAGATAGCGTATCATTTTAAACAGAGAAGGATAGACTTTTAGGCCATTTTAAAAATAATATAAAATATTAGTATAAAAAACGAAAAAATATTAGTATATATAATGAAATAGCAGACGGCGCATAATAATATTAACATAAAGTAAAAAAGCACACATAAGCAAAAAACAAGTTTCTATGCCAAATGTGGTTTTCTAAACAGATCTTACTTGTTAATCAAGTATTCCAATGGCTGAGTGTCTGGACAGGCTGCAGCATAATGTATCGGTCTTCTGTTCCTACCATCCATGCTATTAAGACACTCCTTGGCCACTGATATGATCTGCTTCAGGCAATTGACATTTGGGTTGCAGGCGGCGCAGTGCACAGGTTGGATCCTGTAACTGTCACCGCTTTTCTTTTTGCCGTATTTTGTCTGAAAGGATAAGAGATTAATTCTGTTGTGAAAATAAAAAAATTGAAGGAAAACGATTTTCTGAAAACGATTTTATTTAAACAGACTGCCAACTATTTTCCCCGATTCTAACATAAAAATGCTATCGACAGAAACAGCATAATTCACAGACATACGTGTCAACGCTACATACTACAAGAGAAATGTTCAGTTACGTAATTACGGACGTCAGATTACGTTACGGACGTGAAATCAAAATTAAAGAATCACTTTTAAAAACTGAGCTGGCGTAATTGGTAATTCCTAAAGCAACGTTAATCAATTACACCCAGCTCTAAAAGAAGTAAGCACGTCTTACTACAAGAGAAGTCAACACTACTTACAATAAGAGAAGTCGAGATACTGGGGTTCTGACACAAAGTCAACTCATGAAGGTCATTAAACCCCTGTATGTTGGCAGGGGATATAGGGGAGCCTGGGGTGACGGGGGAATTTGTGGATTGACGCGACAACTTGATCAGGAAGTTGGCGGTTTCAAGATGACCCATCTCCAGCGCCCGGTATATGTTGTCCAGCAGTAAATCCTGTAAATATGTGCCGATATGGCTTTAGGCTCTTTGCTTAAAGATAACTGTTGTTTTTTGCTGTAAGCATTTTTACTGGACAAGGCACTGCCTATATCAGACCAGCTAAATAGTCCTGGGTTGTTCATATTTACATAAAAACCACTTTGGAACGTCCACTTACTATGTAAAAGTCCAATAATGCAAAATTCTCCACGCCACATGCCAATATAATATAAATCTATATCTTTCTATGCACAAATCTATATATTTCTATACACCTAAAGTTCATCAACAATCAAGCACCTTCATGTCAGCGTCTTTGGTCTTGGGATAGATATCAGTGAGCAGCTGCAGCAAATCGGGGTTCAATCCATGGGAACAAGCAAAGTAAGCTATGTCTGATGCTAACGCAGAGGGTGAATCGTATACATTCTTTATATCCTGGAAGTAACAAGTCAAATAACACACTGGAAAGACAAAGGTAGGTATGAAGCTGAGTAAATAAAATAACAAAGAAAATTTTACTAAGAAAAAATAATTAAGCTATATTTTGTATAAATTTAAGGATCTATTTAAATCCATCAAATCATGAATATGCCATTGCACCGAATCTCTTCACGACACTGGCTGACTTGAACGCTATATCCCGGATCCATGTTAGCTCGGGGCGCTGGAGTATGTGCCTTTTATGGCCTAAATTCCTGGCCCTGTACTACCGTGGACCTGCCCATACTAATGAATGAATGAATGAATTGCACAGAAGCATATGAGATTAGTAGTAATGGTCGTAAAAAAACAGAACAATCTATTTCAGTTCCAAGATATCACGGTATAACATGTTATATGTATTAAGTGCTAGAAGCCCTGACTAAAGAAATAATGAAAACCAACCTTAAGAAAAGCATGGTTTCCCTCCTTAAGTCCTTTGCTTATATCAACAGCTGACAACTCTTCTCCTTTAAAGCCATTTCTGTAAATACAAAGGTGGTGACATTTGCTTAACTACACAGTTTTTTTTGAGTTTTTTTTTCGAGTTTTTTTTCCCCCGAGTATTGGTATTGATTTGAAGTAGGTTTCAGAAGTCAACTCATAAAATTAACTTTAGATTTCTACATTAAGACTGGGAAAACCATTACCAAAGAACTGGGAAAACCATTACCAAAAACACAAGAGTATCTCATCATAACGTGTAGTTTAGTCTTAACCTAACACATTGGTTGATTGGAATTAGATTCACAGAAAGTTAAGACCATTTAGAAATGAGAATGATTGCCAGTGATGGAAAAGATGAAAACAAAAACTTTTATGGGACATAACATAAATTAAAGTTGTTTTTTTAAATGATTGTTATAGGTTGCATTAAACATTTAACCAAACGATCATTGACATGATGCTCATTCACACAAATTTATGATCATGATAATTGCCCAGCTCTAACCCTGACTTAATCCACTCACTGTGTGTCGCATGTATCCTTCAGCATGGAGGTTGGAGTGGCGTCGGGGGGGATGGTGAAGTTGCCAAGTTTCGACAACTCAGCGGCAAGCTGTCTCAGCACCCCAACATTACCTGCCATCATAGCGTAGTGGAACACCGTCAGTGCGACGTCCACCGAGCGGGTTTTGCAGAACAGCTGAGCAGAAACAATGATTATTATCAGTACACAATAGCATGAAGCGTATGAATACATTAAGTTGATTCAAAACCTTTCTAACTGTTGGGTTCAAGGATTTATTTTTAACAGATATTAAACAGAATTAAACAGCAATTAATGACTAGGCAGTTGGGTCAACCAGTGGTGGCAGGCCACAGAGTAGTCAAAGTTTTTAGGCAAAGCACTTTGATACTCGTTATTCAATGGATTTAACAAAAACAGCAGCAATAACAAAAATAAATTCTTCCAAGTTTTCCATACTTTCCAGATTTAAAACATGTAGCTTAATGTAGCTTAAATTGATTAAACCACCATTAAATGAATAAAGTTGTACAGATTTCCCCACCAAACAGTAAACAATCTGCAAAACCATCCAGAAGGTATAAAACAATGCCCATCAATATATATATATATGGGAGCTTACGTTGGGAAGGTTGGTGGCATCTTTGAGCAACGATTCCATCTCCACCACATCCTGCAGTATGGCGGCCCTGATTGGCAGTTTCACCTTGGGCAAGTGGGATTCTGTGTGCCTGGAAAGGAGGGGAAGATTAACAGGCTTTAGGATAGGATAGGGTATTCATGTTTATCCCTGTGAATGGGAAAACCAATGGGGTTAACACACGGGCAATCGTCAGATCACCTTGCGCCTACCGTTGGGTTAGCGGAGCTAAACAAAATTTTTAAAAACAAAAAGGTGAGATTTTTGTTCTTTTTTGAGCTAAAGCTACCTGAAATTTTACTTGACCACAGACTCTCAACAGTTCTAAAATACACGATAATACACCAACAGTGCTACATGGACACTTATGGTCATTTAAGGCTTGTAAACACAGGTCGAAAATTAACCAAAATCAGTTAAACTTTTTGCCCAAGCAAACATCTTTTAGCGGATTTTTTATATTTGGAATATTACAAACAAAATAACTTTATTATGCTGGCAATTTAGCACTTGACTCACCGTAAATCAAACGCTGGGTCTTTTCTATGTTAAAGTTCTTACTTAATTAGACTTGCAAAAATACCAGAGAAAAAAAGTGTGACAAACAGTACTACGCGGACACTTATGGTCAGAAAACTGTAAAAAACTAAAATTATAAAAGGTCTTTTAAATTGCATGTAAAAAATGTCCATAAAATGATCAAAAATAGCCAGGAATAATACAAAAAAAATAACTTTATTATTCTGACAATTTAGCATTTGACTCACCGTAAATCAAACGCTGGGTCCTTGGTGACCACGTCGATGGCTTGGTTTGGAATGAGGTTGTCGTTGCTGCGATGTGATTTTGGTTGCATCTTCTGCATGACGTCCGGGTTGATCATGTAGCGCACCGAACCACCTGCGTCGCTGCTCAGTATGTTGTTCGTATCCTCCTGGATGGTTTGGATGTTTATGTTTATCCCCGTGGATGGGAAAACCAAGGGGGTTAACACACGAGAAATCGTCAGATCACCTCGCGCCCACCGTCGGGTTACCGGAGCTATTGCAGTGTGTTGTATATGATAGACATGTTCCTTGAATTCAGTAGAACCCATTAATCCGCAAATTGCGACCACTTGAATGTAAAAAAAAGTGAAAAAAAATCAGGCACCATTTATATCATGGACCAAAACGGACATTCCTCTTTTAAGGTTGACAGCTGATGACATAATAATATCCCTTTGGCACCAGTTTTTTTACAGTTTTTATCACAGTCCTACGTTAACACTGCAGCACACAGTCAGAATATATAACTTACAACTTTGGGTTGGGTCGATTTTCTAGGTCTGCCACGTGGTTTTGCAATTGTAGCTCCAGAACTTCCAGTCTTACCCTGCATGGACAGAATGTGATGCATTGTAAATTTCCTTCATACAACTTTCAATCGTTAAGGGATTTTACAACATTGGCAACTGTCATAGTTTGCGCTGTGAACAGTTAGGTTACTCTAGATATCACAGTGTGTTGAATATTATGGAATACACAAGATATTGCTACCCTGTTGGGTCTCACCCCTTAAACCAGGGGGGTGCCTCTAAATACTACAGGACCGCTTGGATCGCTTGGATCACTTAAATTGCTATGGAAAGTAATTCTAACCCTGTCCCAAACACTAATCTCAACCCCAAAACTAACTTTAACCCCAACCCTAACATTAATATCTTGACTTTTGTAATTACGAAGTATAGTAAGCGATCCAAGCGATCCAAGCGATCCAAGCGATTTAAGCGCTCCATGCGATCCAAGCGCTCCAAGCGGTCCTGTAGTATTTAGAGGTACCGAACCAGGGGTTCATTAAACTGGGGAGGCGTGAACAGTGACATATTGATGAAAAACACCTCTATATTACAGTCAAACCTCATATTTCTTGTTAACAATAATCCAATAGATTAATCTGTGACCTAGTTTTAAAAAACAATTTTGTCTGGGCTATAATTCATTACTGTTTCAATTTTCGCTGTCTAATTTATATCGACACATCGTTATATGCTTCGCCTTTCTTCTCCGCTGGGGTTGTCAACCTGTTTTCACTTTAACACGTCGTTTTAATGGCAAAAAAATTATTGTTCTATTTTTCGTAAATTTGATTTTTGAGTAGGTGAGGCGTGAGCATGAATCACAAATCTTAAGGGGGGCGCGACTGAAAAAGTTTAAGAACCACTGCCTTAAACCATGTAAGCAACATTAGTGCCTTCCACCAACAAAGGAATAGTAACGACTGTACTGACTAGAAATTTCAGTTAATTATTGTGGCATATATCAAACTCGGAATACTTCTCCAAAAAACGGGTGTATTTTCTGTTTTGTATCTGTTTGATTGATATTTATTTGCCCTGATAATTGTCAAGGCCAGGATATTTCATTTGAACAAACTCCTGGTATGTCGTGAAATATAGACCAATCTGGTTGGTTAAATATGAATATTTGTTGTTTCTGCAAGTACAGTGGTGCTATGGACTCCCAATTGTAAATTTAGGTTCTTAAATTGTGGTGAAAGATCATGAAATAAAACAACACGAACTTACAGCGGAAGTGGGGGACGAAAGTCTGATACTGGGGCTTGAAATTCCAACTTCGTATTTCTGCGACTTCCGTTTCACCCCAGTTGTGGCGACTCCAGGGATTTGGATTTTACCCAACTTTCTACTCGAGTCTGTGTCCTTGGACGATTTGCGCTGAAGTTTAAGAAGATTAAACAAAACTAAATTTTTTTTTTAACCAAGCCGAGGTTTGAACCCATGATGGGCTTGTTACTTGGACCGATTTTGTAGGGGTTGGTATATGTATCGGTCGCACAAACCATTCGGCCACACGACCGTACAAATTTTTTATTTCTTTAAATTTAAAATGTAGGAAAACACAGTCTAGAACTGGCAAGGGCAACATACGGCCATAAGGCCGGGTCTGGCCCGTGAAGGGATTTTGACCTGCCGCAAACTGTATCTAACCAAACCCTGTAATTAAGATATTGAATACTATTCATGTAATAATCCGGCCCAGCAAGAACTTTATTTTCCCACATCTGGCCAATCAACTAAAATAGTTGCATACTCGTGGTCTAGATCATATGTACAGGATACAGTACATTTGTATGACACAAAATATTTACCTTTCTCACTTTAGGAGTTGATTCTTTGGCTTCAGGTGAGTTAGAGCTATCTTCCCCTTCATTAGCATGTCCTACATCACAAATACAAGGTACAGAAATAACAATTTGCATCAGCTAACATCAGTCACTCTGATAACTTAACATGATGATTACTTACTTTAAAGCAGTAAGCAGCAGTATAAAGGATTAGTATCAGTTAGAGCTGGGCGTAATTATGAAATTACGTTCATTTAAATAATTACAAACGTCTAAATTACGTTACGGACGTTAAATCAAAATTACCTAATTACGCATCTGTCCGTAATTATTCAAATGGGATATGCACGTTGCTGTAAATATACTTTTTGAGCAATTCCTTGTTTTAGTCTTAGCAAATTTATTTTGTTTGTTCATTTTTGTTCGAGAAAAATAATTCCAACCACCGATAGGAATAATCAAATTCGCGATAAATACATGCGATCTTGGATTCGAGCCAATTTCCTTATCTGGAATCAGCGCGACAAGACAAAAGGCAACGCCGTCACGATCTGCAGATTGTTTACTTGTGTCTGTGTGTATTTGTTTTAATACGGGACAAACGAACAGTTTAGTTTAGATTTTTAAGTCAAGTTTAAAGTTTTATTCTCTTTGTCTAGTATCAAAATGCATCCAAAAACACAATCATTTTTGGTTGTTTGTTTAAATAACGATGACGTCATAAAAAAATTACAAAAATTACGGAATTACGTAATTGAGCTGGCGTAATTCCATAATACAACTTTGATCAATGGCGCCCAGCTCTACTGCAGCACCTTGTTTTTTGTATGTTAAAAGTATGTCAAAACAATTGTTGGTTTGTAGTATCAGTGACACTGCTATCCACCCCAACACAAATCTTTGCTTCTATCACAATTAACCAACCTTCAGCCTCCTTTTGTTTGGCAGCTTTCTTCAGATTAGTCATCTTCTTGCTATCATCATCACTACTGTCCGAATCGGATGAGATTTCCTCCTCTCCACGAAGCGATTTGTCGAGTCGGTGATTAATCTTCTTTTCTTGGACCTGCAACGCACTTGGGGCTTTCAGGGTGAATTTTAACGGGGTCAATAGGATTATGGAAAGGGTGTAGGGGATCGTGTGCCCAAAACTAGTATAATTACTATTATTATATAAATTAATCACCGTCTTACGCAATAAACTACTGTACTGTAATGTTGCGTCTTATAGCCCGGTGCGCCTTATGTATGGACAAAAATCTAATCAAAGCAATTTATTGACAGTGCGCCTTATAGTCGGAGAGCTTTACAGTCTGTAAAATACGCTAATCTGTGTTCATGTTGTTTCTGTATCAAGTTGAAGTAGTTTTAAACAGGATCAGCCATATGCTGGTGGTGGGAAGCTTACAGATTCAACCAGCAGACTGTACACACCTCAGGAAGTGTAAACTTATTGCCGTCAATTTTCTTAAGCACAACGCCGGAGTACAGAACACTGTTGAAGTGCAGGTAATCGAAGTAGGAGCGCTTGTACGTCTTTGAATCCGACTCCTGGTCAAGCCACTGCACTTTGAATGGCTTGCTCACCGTGAATATGTTGTTCGGACACATGCACAGATAAAATCCACCTTGGTATAATTAACAAAAAGGCTGTTTTGAGCAAAGGGTAGATTACTTGGTGAATAACTGTTTTGAGCAAAATGGATTACTTGGAGAATTATAGGCTGCGAATTAACTTTTAATTTAAAAAAGAATTAACTGATGTAACAATAATCGGTTAACCGATTTTCTTTAAGCTACCATTAAATCGGCATCGTTTTTGGCAAAGAAAGTTTAAGGTTTGGCAGCCGTTAATAAAATAATGTTCAACAAAAACAACTCAGTGTTAAAACAAAAGAACGAAGAAACTATAAGCTAAAAGTAGTAATTAGGATAATGAAATCAAGCATCGGGTTTAATGAGCATAGCTCAGACAAAATTGTTTTTTAAAACTAGGTCACAGATTAATCTATTGGATCAGTGTTAACGAGAAATATGAGGCTTGACTGTAATTTAGAGCTGTTTTTTATTAATGTCACTGTCATGCTCGCTCCCCCAGTTTAAGAACCCCCGCTATAGAATAACAAAAGGTTCAAAGAGCAAATTATACCGTCTTCATTTCTAACAGCCAGCACTTCCCCTTTCACATAGTAAGGTGTCCCAGGAGGTCCACTTGGTTCAGGTGTCGTGCTGTCAGTTGATTTCTTCTTCTGGCCACGAAACGATGGAGATGTGGTTTTCTTTGTTTTCCCACTGACTGGTGAACTAGCCACTTCGTAACTGAGAAATATGCGGTTTGGTTAGAACTGAATCCTTTTTTTTACCGGGCTAGGTTTTTTTTAATACGCCCGGTAATAAAAATCATAAATACAAAACCTATGTTTGTTTTCTTACAATATTGACTATAAAACAGTGAGTTAATCAAATAATTGGAAAATCTTGTGTCAGTTTTACTGAAATTTAACATTCTGTAAACCCTCTTTTAATAACGAACGCTTTTTTTTACCAGCTAGGTTTTGAACCCGTGATGTGTTTATCACCAAGACCTTTTTTTATTTTAAAAACTGTATATGTATCGGTCGCATTAACCATTCGGCCACACGTCCGTACAATACCCTAAAAAACAGAATACTTTATCCCTGGGGTGAAAAAAAGTTTATACGCCAACTAGCTGATTACTAATTACTTTATTGTTATATTCCAAAACAGTTTTAATACAGTATTCAGCTAAAAACCAAAATAAATTGACATACTCAATGCCACATATATTTATTTTCTCTAAGTAATTTTAGTTTTAAATCACTTTTTAATGCAATATTCAGCTAAAAACGATAATAAATTTACATACTCAATGCCATATATATTTATTTTCTTTAAGTAAGATTAGTTTTAAATCACTTTTTAATACAGTATTCAGCTAAAAATCAAATTAAGTTGACAATTGACATACTCATAATGACTTGACATGGCAGAAACGTGCCGTCTTGGCCGCTTGGATTTCTGACGCGTTTCAACCAGCGGTGAATTGTTTGCAGATCTTTTGTCACCAGTGCTTCTGCCACGTTTTTTTTCTACAAATTTGCATATTTTAAAACAGTGTTGTAAGTATAAAAAAAAAAAATGCAAGTTTAAAACTAAAGAGGTAAGTTATGTGAGTATTTGCAACTGTGGGAATCTACATTTTGGATTAGCGCCACACAAATCATTTTCTAGCTAACATAACAGGCCTGTGAATAATCCACCAATGGCATTAGGAAAATTAACCAACATTGAGTAAAAACACTATTATTGTTTAATCATTTAAGGATAGGATAGGATATTCATGTTTATCCCCTTGAATGGGAAAACCAAGGGGGTTAACACACATGCAATCGTCAGATCACCTCGTTCCCACCATCGGGTTACCGGAGCTATTGCAGTTTATTGTGTATGATAAACACTTTCGTTCAATTTGGTAGAACCCATTAATCCGCTGGGTTCAGACAATGTCCGTAAAATGCCTTGCCCCCAAGGACACAACTGACTAGCTAGCAACCAGTTTCGCACATGCAATCTTTCGATTGAAAGGCGACGTACTTAACCAGCAGACTAACCGGCTGGACGAAGGTTGTTGGTAGGGATGCACAAACTAGAATATCGAATCTACCGGATTTGAATCCTACGGGATTCGAATCCAAATATTACGTTTATTTCGAATATTTGGATTCGAAATAAAATACATTGCACATTAAGAAACTATAATTGCATGGAGTTCTTTTTTATTTCCATTGTACATATTACAGCAGCGTTGATTATAATGGATATTATAAGCATGGGCGCCGACTTACGTTGTAAATTCGCCGTAATATCTGCTTTATAATTGCGCAAAAATTCCTTGCGCAATAATTATCACATTAAATCGTCTAACCGCAGCGCCGCTTTTCCAGCGGTGTTTATTGCTTTGATCGGCGGTTTGACCTAGGGTTACGTTGACCTAGATTCAATACAGGACCACTGACGCACTCCCGTTTTCCCCCATGTTCTTCCCATTACTAAGTATTAGCTAGAGAGAACAGTAGGCTAACATCGGTTAACGGTTAACGTTTTTTTTCTTTGATCAGTTAACCGTTATAAGAATCTGGGTTCTTGCACAGCCCTCGCAGACACATAAATATTTGGTATATTCTTTCCGTATTGTTGACGCTGAGCTGCGTATTAACGACCATGCAATATTTTAGCGGGGGAAGTAGTTAGATTAAACACTTAAACTTCTGGCTTAATCTTTTAGCATTGTAAATCGTTAGTATTATAGTTCTATCCGAGTTAGTTCGAGGCATAGGGCCGATTGTGACGTCATAAAATTTCGCCCAACGGTAACATTTTACTGAAGTCGCCGCCTATGATTATAAGTATGTAATCACACTGGCCAAAGAGGTAGTCAGCGCCAGCAGAAATTTTTGACGATATTTTTCCACTTAACTCGAGTTTGCTTTTTAATATAGAATAGGATTCGATATTCTGGATTCGAAATAACTATTCTAGAATACCAAGATATTCTAGTTTGTGCATCCCTAGTGTTGGTCACCAAAGCTCAAGACAAAAATATAATCCCCAGCACAAACTCACCTCTTCCCTCCGATTGATCCTCCATGCTTGTACCATCCTCCTCCCCTTCCTTCTCATCCGTATCCATGGTCTCGATGGCGGATGCATCAATAGTGGAGAGATCTTGGGTTTGACTCTCTTCTTTTTTCTCTATTTCCATTGATTCTATCTCATCTGGTTGAATTGTCTCTGGTGCTTGTTCAACGGAAGTCTGAAAAGTTTTTAAAACAAAAATGAATACTGTGTTGATAATTCTGTTTAATGCTATTCGGTATTAGTTAAATGCTCTTCGGTATTAGTTCGACCACTATGATTCACCCTCCAGGGCTCTACATGAAGATTTATGAGCACTTGTCCTGTAGGACAAGTTCAGTACCGAATTAACTTGTCCCATTTAGCTTACACTTGTCCCATAAAAAGAATCACAATTTCATATTCCGATTCCCGCCGTTCCAGACAATGTGATTAACACACCATTAAAAGATTATGTAATCACTCCCTAAAAGTTGTTTCTTATCAGGGCCAACAATCCACGCGAGTAATACTCCCGTGATTACTTATGTAACACACGCCGTAAGAGTAATAATATACTATTGCATATAAAAAACAAATTAGCGTTTACCGCGACCATTTTCTATTTAATTGGAGTATAACGTTTTTATTTAACACATGTCTAGGGATGCACAAACTAGAATATCTTGGTATTCTAGAATAGTTATTTCGAATCCAGAATATCGAATCCTATTCTATATTAAAAAGCGAACTCGAGTTAAAGTGGCAAGATCGTCAAAAATTTCTGCTGGCACTGACTACCTCTATGGCCAGTGTGATTACATACTTATAATCATAGGCGGCGACTTCAGTAAAATGTTACCGTTGCGCGAAATTTTATGACGTCACAGTCGGCCCTATGCCTCGAATTAACTCGGATAGAACTATGATACTAACGATTTACAAAGCTAAAAGATTAAGCCAGGAGTTTAAGTGTTTAATCTTACTACTTCCCCCGCTGAAATATTGCATGGTCGTTAATACGCAGCTCAGCGTCAACAATACGGAAAGAATATACCAAATATTTATGTGTCTGCGAGGGCTGTGCAAGAATCCAGATTTCTATAACGGTTAACTGTACAAAGAAAAAAAACGTTAACCGTTAACCGATGTTAGCCTACTGTTCTCTCTAGCTAATACTTAGTAATGGGAAGAACATGGGGAAAAACGGGAGTGCGTCAGTAGTCCTTTATTGAATCTAGGTCAACGTAACCCTAGGTCAAACCGCCGATCAAAGCAATAAACACCGCTGGAAAAGCGGCGCTGCGGTTAGACGATTTATGTGATAATTACTGCGCAGCGGAAGCCGGCGCCCATGCTTATAATATCCATTATAATAAATGCTGCTGCAACATGGTACAATGGAAATAAAAAGGAACTCCATGCACATTATAGTTTCTTAATGGTGCAATGGTATACTTATTTTCGAATCCAAATATTCGAAATAAACGTAATATTTGGATTCGAATCCCGTAGGATTCGAATCCGGAAGATTCGATATTCTAGTTTGTGCATCCCTACACATGTCGCGTCTACTAGAGTCTATAATATTTACAGCAGCATCATATTGTAAAATTGTTATAATACTAGATTTAAACAGTTGTCACGTCATACAAACTACAGTGGCGAGCCATGTTTACTTCAGTTGCTCGCGTAAGCTTCCACACGCGAGTGAATTCTTACTCGCCCGAAATTTGATGTTTTTTGGCCTTGCTTATCACAAAAACAGGAATTGCATTTCTTGGTTCATTGCGGTTTACACAAAGATGAGCGTAAGATTAGGCTACTCTGTTGTTCGAAATTGGTTTTTGATGTTACACTCGAATTGTAATATTTACCATTTAATAATACTAAGAATTAATAACCCATTAGTAAAATTGTTCAATTACCTTTAGGTAAACCAATTCAAGCAGAGACGGATACCAAGGATTGGGATGTCCCGTTTACGCGTTCGACATAAATATAATTTACCGATGAAAATTATTAAGTCGCGTTATTTTAAGATGTTTGTCTGCGCCTTAACAAAAGATATGTGATTACTTCACACGCTTTTGGAGTAATTCTATTTGTAAAAGTTTTTATAAACCTAATTTATTTTATGACTTTATTATTACCCGATGCGAAGATTGCTTATCAGTCTTTATCACATTCGCCGCACAAAGATTGCGACCGAGTGTTAGCTCTTTGCAACTCGTCTGAGTTACCGCTGATAAATCCTAATTGTAACAAAAGCAACGGGCAACGAAATAGTATGAATCTTATTCGCGCACGGTGGTAAATTAACACGGTTTGAACTCAAAGATATACACGGCGGTGAAGGATAGGCCTAGTGAAAATAGTGTTAAGTTTGCATTTTTAACCTGACCCGTCGGACAAGCGCCGCGAAATATTTACTTGTCTGACGCAAGAAATCACCTGTCCTGGACAGGCGGACAAGCGTGTATGTCGAGCCCTGCCCTCTTGGTTAAAGATACCATTTATTACATGACAATTCCTGGATTGGCATTATGAATGTAAAAAACGTGACCTTATTTAATGATAAGAATACAAGAGATAAACTATTATTTTTTAATATAAATCATAGGGTTGACTATAAATTCAAGACAGAAAATAAAAATTATTTCTTAACTTCTGAGCTTCAATCGGTTTACTGAATACTTTGCATGACAGTTTCTACAAAACCAATTTTTAATAAAATCTTGCATTTTCACACAATTTTGTGAAAAGATATCACTTTTTTAACTTTATATCCGGAACTAACGAAATTATGCTAAAAAGTATAAATTGACTCTTGATTTTATTATGGTTAATAATTAAGCTTTCTACTACTGTAAAGTTACCTTTGTCAACGCAGTTTCAGTTACGTCTTTGGCATCTGTTAAATTCTGTTCCATCTCTTTTTCTACTGCAGGAACTTTCTCCACTTCCAGTTCACAAGTCGGTGTTTCCTGTGTGTCAGTTGAAGGAACTTCTACTGTATCTGTCGAAGGAGCTTCATCTACAGGAACAAGGTCTTCAACCTTCTCAGTCACGATATCTGGTGCATTTGAAGAGACAGCCTCCATCTGTCCATTAGTATGTGGTTCGGGTAACAACTTCTCTTCTGGTGCAGCTAATTCAGCCTCAGTTTTGTCAACAATGGATTGATCTTGTTGGTTGTGATCCAATGATTCCTTTACAACAGGTTCCTTTAAAACTTCATTCACAGGGGTTTCAGCATCACTCTTCTTTTTCTCAGTTTCCGGAAACGGCAATGGCTCATCCACCAAAGTCTCCGGAAGAGTAGCGGGATCTATCGGAGTTTTATCCGGAACATTCTTTGTTGCCTCCGAATCTGTTTGTGCAGATTCCTGCAAAGCCTCGCTTTCTGTTGTTTTCAAATCGAGAGATGGATCTTGGGGATCGATATGTTCTGATTTAGCGTCCACTGACGCAGAATCGGGATTTGCTGTCTCAGCAGTGATACTTTCCTCTGCACTCATGTTTTGTTTTTACTCATGCAGAAGAAGTATATAGCTGTTAAAAAAAATGAAGTACTGGTAAATTTGAATACATTTATGTCAGGATACAAATATTGTAGGCGAAATGACAATTTAAGAACTAGCATGTTACGAATGCAGCAACATTTCTACAAATTCCCCTATAGCTATTTACTATCTTTCAAAGTTTTTAAAGTGGAAAAAATATTTCCAAAAATAAGCGTATCATTAAAATTTTTCTGCGCTTATCGAATAATTGCGTCATATTTAAAGGTGCAATAAACCACGTGATTAAAGGCCGGGGAAAGTGACCCGACATTCTTCTTTGTGTGTGGCTTTAAGCGCGTCTGTAAACGACACAAAAGAAATTATCATAAAAAAGATAACTAATTATGCTTATTAATTGTCGCACGCATGCTGAGATGTTGCACTGACTTTTGCATAATTGAAGAAACGATTTTTGTTGCGCGATGGATCACAATCGCGATTTTACGTTTTTAATTTCGAGTCCTTACTATTCATATTTAATTGCTTGTAAAGATTCGAAATTATATATTGTGCCTCCCCTTTTTTAGAAAAAAATGTCTTTTACATTTAATATTTCAGATAAAAGTGACATATTTTTCATAGAATAGGTACTGTTCCTTTATACTGTGCACATTTTTGATATTGACATGGGACAATTAGATATTCTAAAATAATATAAAAACAAAGGCGTGCGAAGTTTTATGTAGTAGCAGAATATACACAATAGAATTTGTTTTTTTACGTAACGTATTTGCACAAGTTTTTCACACTGATTTTCTGATTATTTCTTATTTATCATAAGGTGGCACCTGCTTCGATAACCACATGGCTAACAATTTCTAATGCAAGCTTAGCATGTTTGCAGATACATGATATTATTTCTTTCTTTTTTTTATCTAACATTCCGTATGTAGTAATTAAATAAATCACATATATTTTAAACTATCAATAGAGTAAATATAAAGACTAATACCAGTGAAGCAATTTTGTATTGTAAAAGTTTTTAATTTTCTTATAAAATGCTTATTACGATTCCAAATTCTATATTATGTATTTTTATGAAATTTGATAAACTTGTTGCTAAAAAGCATAGCAAAAAGTTTGCAATTTTGTGTTGTGTAAAATGATATGTAATCCCATTAGAGAAGGTTGTTTCACAGGAAATACCAGAACCATTTACTGATGCTGGACAGTATTAGCATACAACAATTTATAAAAAAATACCTACCTTAAACGTGTTTTAGTTTTAAACTACGAGAATGCAGAAATTAGTAATGACTTTACCCTTCATAATAATGTGTTTTACTGAGTGGGTATTCTTGTTATTTTACGTAGTTTTATATTTCTGTCTTAAAAAGTACCGCATCTGTCTTTTAGTATTACACAAAAAGTATCATAACTATAGTCCCTGGTGCCCCGAATGGAAAGTACGCCAATTTTCGCCGAGATCTCGAGTGTGCACACGCCAAATATTTAATTGTGCAGTGTGCAAACGTCCAATAGTATTTACTATTTAGAGGCACCCGGGAAAGAGCAATCACTTTTGGATCTGAAGAAAACATTAAGATCAATTAAAAGTTCCAAACTCGAATGATAGGGAGATAATTTAAACTACACATGCCGTGTTTAATAAAAAAAGAGGAAACTAAAAGGAGGAAAAGCGGGAAGGAGGGAAACATGCTAAAATGAAGATTATGACATTAGGGTTAGTTTTAAACATGGGGTTAGAGATAGGTTTAGTCTTGGGGTTGAGATAAGTGTTTAGGGAAGGATTAAAATTAGTTTGTGTAATTTTAGTGAGTAGTTTTCCTCCTTCCAGCTTTCCCTTCTTTTAGCGTTGCCCATACATTTGCTGGACAAAATATTGCACGGAAATTTGATCTTCGTCTATTAAAGCAGTTTTATGTTAAACACATACACAACATATATATCACAAGCGAATAATTGTAAAATATATAAGAATGTTTCAATAGAAAATTAAGTTGCAATAAAACAATTAGTTTTAGCATTTCCACGTTAATCAACATAATCTACACTCCAGCAGCCATGACAAATCATGCGTAACAAAACCGGGAAAACATCTCAGTAGATAGAAATCGTATTTTAAATTTATAATAAGGTAGTTTTTGCACTTTTCCGTCATTTACAAAGTTATAGGCTGCGATAGTATCTATATACAATGTTTTAATTCCACCAATTTAAAAGGAGGAAAGGTGTCAAACCTATGATCTGGATTGGGGTGCAAAATTCAAAATGAGTGAACTGTTTTAAGATTTCGTTGACAGCGTTTTAACGAGTTGTACATATTTCAAAGCAAACTCTAAAAAAATGCGTTTTTTTTTAAATTCGAAACCGTTGATTTCCAAACATAATGCCAATTGTGTTTTCCTTTTAATAAAGTATACCTGTAAATATGACCTTTCTTCTTTTCCGCGAGTTGGCGCTAGAAGTCGTTTAAATCTTATACAACACACAAATCTGTACGGTCGTAATCTTATACAAAAAAACAGTCCTGGTGACGAACCCATCATGGGTTCGAAACTTGGCCCTGTAAAAAAAAGTAAAAAAAAATCTGTACGGTCGTACGGTCGTGTGGCCGAATGGTTAACACGACCGATACATATACCTACTCTTATACAAAAAAAACGGTTCTGGTGACGAGCATCATGGGTTCGAAACGTAGCTCGGTAAAAAAAAACTGACTCCTGTAAAAAAACGGTCCTAGTGACGAGCTCATCATGGGTTCGAAACATGATACAAAAAACGGTCTTGGGTAATAGCTCGTTATGGGTTCGAAACTAAACCGGATAATATAAAAGAAAAAAACAAAAAAAACAATAGCTTTGGTAACCCTACCTTGGATATGAGGTCATTTAAGAGTGTAAGAAAGCTACATTATACACAATCGCTAGGTTGTGATGATAACTTTGTATTACCCACTGACTCATCAACTGTACCAAATTCTTGTGCCTATTACAACCGTAGTTCAGGAAGCAGTAAGCGTACCACAGCTTTAACAGAGGCAAAAGGTTGGCAATGAAACAAAAGCATCAAATTTTATTGAAAAATAAGCAAATGGCGTAACCTTCATGTTGTTATATACACAAAACGTTTCGTACACAAGTCCGCAAAATATATTAAATTAACATTAAGACATGGTGAAAATTTCAACCTAAACACTGTAAGTTGTGTTTTGTCAAGCGATCGTACCATTATTGGGAAAATAAATATACAGATTAAACAACGTGTGACATAATGCTCTCGTGTGACTGTTACTTTAAAGCTCGTTGGGCCTATACACTTTTGGCTTCTCAAAATATGACTAATCATTATGATTAATCCGTCTTACATTGGCCTTGGCGGTCGACGTCTTAGTGCACTAACTGTGGGTCTGGCAACTGGTCTACGAACTGGCGCGATGAAACGTGGAGTTGGTGCCACACGCGGAGTTGGTGGCACCCTGATTATCCGACGTCCATATAACCATCTTGAACAAGCCTGTACAAAAATGTGTTGTATAAGTTGCTCCATTAATTGTATAATAATTAGACAGTATATATACTCGTGTTTATTAGAGGTGGTAATATGTAGGTGGCCAGGTGATAATAGTAATGTATAGACATTGTTTCTAACTGCATATGCCCTGTAGCATAACTCGGTGGGTTTGTGCGTAGACTTTCATACAAAGGGTGGCAGATTCGAAACTGGTTGCTGGCTTTGTCGGGTGTATTCTTAGGTATAACATTAGCGGACCCAGCGAGACTAATGCTAAAATTAAATATTAATCATAGAAAACACAATTATACAATAGCTCCAATAACCCGTCGTTGATAGTGTTAAAAAGTTTGGACAAATCCTACAAATCTTACCCGGACTTGGTTGCACACGCTTTCGTATCCTTTGCATTTAACCCTTGCAATCCGAGCATTTATCCGCTGTTCCATAGCTAAGTCTTGTGGCAAACGTTGAATTAATGTTCTTCTAAACCCGGAAGTCGGCTGCTTAAAACGAGCATTTTTGTTAGAAATATAACAAGTATTTGAACATTTAGATGTTTTTAGGTTACAGAAAACACATAAATGAAATAAACGATCCAAAAGAAAACGTACAGGTATTTTAATCTCTGTCTCGTACTCACGTTGCGCATACTGCGAAGCACACAAGTTTTCAATGCACCCGTAACCCCGTACGCATCCAGTTCGGTTGACAGAGAATCAGACGTCCAGACTTTTGGCCTCGTTGGTCTGCCAGGCTTGCACGATGACCCTTTGCGCATTGCGCCACGTTTACCCACGCAGTGAATATAATGGCACCCTGTGAAATAAAAGCACCTGTATAAATAAACAGGAACCTATATTTCCTTTTTCCAACCAAATAAACAGGAATATGGTAGCGCGACTATTGCGGTTAAAACAAAGTAAGGCTGTCGGGTTAGTCTGTCGGTTAAGTGCAACGCCTTTTAACTGAAAGGTTGCTGGTTACAAACTGGTCGCTAGCTAGTGGGTTGTGTTCTTGGGCAAGGCACTTTACGGACATTGCTTGAACCCAGCAGAGTGGGCTCTGTCAAATTGAAGGAACGTGTTTATCATACACAACACACTGCAATAGCTCTAATAACCCGACGATGGGCGCGAGGTAATCTGACGATTGCCCATGTGTTAACCCTCTTGGTTTCCCATTCACGGAAAATAAACATGAATGTTCCTATCCTAAGTCAGTTAAGCTAGATCGGCCAAGCATTGCATTGAGATTTCAACTAAGCGTCGTCGCAGCGCGATAACAAATACAAAAAGCACCCAGGTATGTTTACTCCACGCCGAGGTAATATTAATATATTCGGTTAACAAACGTGGCCACACTTAAGCCCACACTTGGCCTATACTCCCCCATCCACTAGACATGTAAACGTACTTTTACGAGGTTGGCGAAATAGAATAGTTTGATCTTTGCTTACTAGTTCATTGTATTGTTTTGGTCTTAATTAAATTTTCTTTGCTTTTTATTGTTCTTTCGCTTAGTTTTGGCGGCCGCGTCCGATTTATTTATTAAATTATATCATTTTTTTCAATGACGTGTTTTAACGAGTTTTCGTTTTGCCGTCTTTTCCTGTTCCAGTGTCGTGATTTTATTCGTTTGCCATTTTTAAATACTGGCGCAAAAAATGAATAAACTAAACTAAACTTTATTTTAAAACTGTCATGGTATAATATCACTTACCGATTGCCATCTGTAGGAGAAACATTAAAACAAATAATGATTCCTTTAGACTTTTCATTTTTAGGTTCCTAATTACAAGTCCCTAGCATCATATAGAAATGTCTTTTTGAATAATATATAAAGCATATAAACCTTGGAAGCGTTTTTCTTGGGAATGTGTTGATCATACTTTCTGTGATGCTAGATACACCTCGGGTTATATATGACGCATTCCGATGCTATTTTAGTTCATAGAAGATTTCCCATTACTATGTGGCTGAATGTTGTGGTATAATAGCATGTAATACCTTCAGGATGTTTTGCTTCAAACTAACAAACTTATGGTGTGCTAAAGGCAATTCATTATTTGTAAATTAAACGTTTAAGTCGTAGTTACAAAATGTTGGTGTTTTTTTAATATTATAAAGAATGCAGTTTATGACGTCATTAACGTGTATTCTTTCCAACCGAGTCCGCTGATCAAATGTTTTCAAAGAACAGTTTTTCCTAAACAGCTTGATTAATTATTATTAATCTACTAATTAGCGTGTATACAGACTTTATAAAATTATTACGTCGGCTGAAATGTACATAGATTGTTAAGAGAATGCGTAATATATCAGTTATTTGTAGGAATGGCTATGAGCATAAAGCTTAACTTAATATGTCACAACTCACAAACGAAACCTCAGTGTAAAATAGCGGAAAACAAGTTTGGAAATTACCCGAGGCTCAAAAGCAGGTTTTCCGGTCTTCAACCGCTGAAGTTATCAAGCTGCAATCGCAGTCAACAACGACAAGACAAATGCAAAACCCAGCCCACAACGACGTGCACCAATAAGCAATGGTTTCACAGACGCCGAAAACGCCCGAGGACGATGCCAGAAAAACACAACTAGCACATACGAACCCTAAATGGAAATTGTACTGAATTTCTTCACAAAGATTTTAATTGTCAGAAAAAAACTGATTTGATTATGTGCCTCCAATAGCTGACATTCATTATGCCTCTTTGACATATATTATGCTAAATTAGTAATCGAGTGTTTTCTACATCATTTTTTTAATGCTTATCAGTAACTGAGTTACGTTTTCTTTTTCCTTTTTACCAGATGGTAGAAAAATAAAGCACCACCCTCTTATTAAAAACCACTTCCAAAACACCAGTATAAAGAATGGGTTAAAAAATAAAGGTGCTAAAATATAGGTTTTACGGTATTTGTTATATGTTATGTGTGATAATATTACTGTTAATTATACTTTTTTATTGTATGTTGAAACGTAGTTTACAGGTTAAAAGAGCGTACTGTGTTACAAAATACATAAAAAGTAAGCTTAATTTAAATTCAAGCAAGGCTTAATGTTAAAAGAGCATTTACTGCTAAAATTGCGTATTTTGAAATGGAATAGGATAGGATATTTATGTGTAATCGCATGAATGAGAAAACGAAGGGGGTTAACACACGGGCTAAGGGGGTTAACACAATCGTCAGATCACCTCGCGCCACCGTCGGGTTACCGAAACTATTGTAGTGTGTTGTATATGATAGACACATTCCTTTAATTAGATAGAACCCACTAATCCGCTGGGTTTAGCCAATCTCCGTAAAAGTGTTCTTTTGTTGTTTGCTACATCCGACCAGAATAGATGTGAGAGGTGATAGGCTAATACCTAACTGTGAGTCGAATAATATCATGTCCGTACTTATTGTACAAATCCCCACACTTGTAAGTTAATTTGGAATGTGAATCATTAACGTTATTCATTCTGAGGTTACAGTAAATTAAACTTTATAATTCCGTTTTTACGATAAACTTTAAAAATTAAAAAAGGTTGTAAATAAAATGTCGCATCCCCAAACAAACCTCTTAGGAATTCGGGATAGGTTTGGGTAGGATATTTATATTTTATCCTCGTGAATTGTTACCGCAAGAAGCATATCACACTCTTACACCGTTGGGCTACCAGAGCTATCTTGCATATTGTTGTGCATGATTGGAAAGTATATGTTTAGTAGAACCCATTAAATTCACTGATTTCAGGCGATTTCCGCAAATTGCCGTACCCAAAGTCTCAAGTGATCTGAAAATGTTGTTTATTTTCTCAAACTAAATCCATAAACAGCAGGCGTCGGATGGTTAATCTGTATATTCGATTTTTAACGAATTTAACTTGAGCGAAAATATGGAGCTACACGCTCCTAATCATTACCAACAATAACTGTTGATTAAAAAAAGTATTCCTTTCTTTTTGTATTATTAGGTAGGCCTACCATATAGCCGTCTCAGGTTTTTAAAAATATAACACGCCTATATGTACATCTTTAACATATTAACTTACTTTTAAAAAGTGTTTAACCTGTTTGGATAATTCTTTCTTGGCGAAAATTTATTCACAAAATATGGCTTTTGTAAGCGTTGCGCAGATAATATTAAAATAAATAAAAGGAAAAAAATAACGGCAAAACATTATACATTCCTTTGGGATCAAACGTAGGCCTTAGCTATCAATATCGGTAATTATGAATCATAATTAAAAGTACTGTACAATAGTGGTATCAAGTCGCACTAGATTTTTGTGGTCTATTTACGAACATGCTTTTTGTACCGTTAGCAAGAAGCCACCAGTTGTTTTAGGTGTTGGGTAGTCTAACTTCTTGTTTTAACTATAAGTAAACCAGAGGTGACCTAACTGTTCTACTTCATTCGCTTCCAAACTTCTGTCCGAACAGTCAATGTAATTGCGCTAACCGTTTTAGCCTATGTTGTGTATTTATGACGTCATTACTCGGTTCACTGATTTTATATTAATCACGTGACTTTGTTGTTCTCTGTGACCTTGGGCCTAACATGGCTTGCCCATATACCCGATGATAGTTTCAGTGTTACTTTTTTTCCGCGCAATAAACTGCTGAATATATAACAGCCTTTTAAATAACAAGCAATTATTACTGGAATGACGTGAAGTTTATTGGTGTGTGATATAAAATTTACAATTGGATATATTATATAGTAGTAATTGAATGGCATTTAAGTATGCGCGTTTTGAATTTCATCAGCAATTCTCGGTGTGACGTCATTATATGAAAGGCATTTCACACAAAACACTTGTTCGGTTATTCCAAGAGCAAGGTACGTCGTTTAAACCACTATGAGTTATCATATATTCTGCGCAATTTTCACGTCTTTCACCGTTCGGTTCATTTTTATACCAATTGGTTTGGCCCTCTAAGTAAGCAGTTCCGTCTTCCCAAGTAAAATTTCCCTCATTCACACGGTCGGTAAGACCTACCCATAAATTCAATGTATGAGAAACATGTTCCGATGTGTAAGTGCGAATCTGCCTGAAAAAAAATTAAGTTACCGTACATCATAGTATAATAAATGCAACAATATTGGGTAGCTTGTAGTGACAGTCTCAGTTAATTCCACGGTTATTTTGACGGAGAAAACTAAAAGGAGGGAAACTGCACACTAAAATAAAGATTATGACTTTTGAGTTAGTTTTAAACATGGGGTTAGAGTTAGGGTTAGTTCTGGGGTCGAGATTAGTGTTCAGGGGAGGGTTTAAATTAGTTTTCGTAATGTTAGTAAGCAGTTTCCCTCGTTCCCTCTTATTTTCCTCCATTTTAGTGTTGCCTTATTTTGACCGCTAAACTGTACACTAGTGCACGGTCTTTTTCCGCCCATTGTTATTTTGGCATGCAAAGGTAAATTCAGGGCAACTTAATTTAACTGGTTTTTAACGGACTAAGCTTTGAACAATGTGATAATCAGAAGTCACAGGGATCGTTTTTATATAAAAATCGGTTCGTGATATTTTAACCAATCGGCCACACGCCCACTTTATCTTACTCCATAGTATGTCTTTCTTTTTTTTTTTACCGAGCCAAGTTTCGAACCCATGATGGGCTCGTCACCACGACCGTTTTTTGTTTAAGAGTATATGTATCGGTCGCGTTAACCATTCGGCCACACGACCGTACAAGTGTGTCTTTCTTTTGCCCCAGCCACCGCAACCCGAGCATTCATGTTGTGACAAACTGCGGTTGCGTTATCGTAGTTCATTGTATCACGGATGACACGATAAATGAATCCATTTCCCGGAGCAAACCATTGTTCTCCGTCAATAACTGCCGGAAAAGAACAAAAAAATCGTTGAAATGTGGAATGTACAATACACTTAGAGATATAAATTGCGAGTCACTTCGAAACAAAACGATTTATACTTTTTGGCTTTATTTTTAACCTTCTAATGAGTATTGCCGTTTACCAAAGCTTTGATTCATGTCATACATTTGTGTATACGACAACTGTATGATTTCTCTAAAAGTGAAGGGAGGCAATCATAGAATGCATTTACAATTCGAAAAGCAGGCCGCAGTGATTTCTTATGTAAAAGGGTGATACATGGCAATGGTACATGTTTAAATCCGTCCGGTTGGTCTAGCGGTTTAGTGCGTCGCCTTTCAATCGAAAGGTTGCAGGTGGAAACTGATCGCTAGCTAGTTGGTTGTGTCCTTGGGAAAGCCACTTTACGGACATTATCTGAACCCAGTGGATTAATGGGTTCTACCAAATTGAAGGAATGTGTATAACATATATATTACACTACAATAGCTTCGGTAACCCGGCGGTGGGCGCGAGGCGATCTGACTATTGCCCGTGTGTTAACACCTTGGTTTTCCCATTCACGCGGATGAACATGAATATCCTATCCTAATTCACCACGCAGTGCATCATTACTAAATATTTTATAAATAGAATTAAAAATGGTCACCGACAATTTTGTTCTTTATCTAAGCTACTTACCCACTACTCCGTTGTTGAGATTTACTAACATTCCTGTAAAAGAAAATAAACGAATATTTATATCTTATTAGTTAAGGTAATTTTTGATAAGTGGCACATACAATTAAAGTTGGGTATTTTTGTTTACTTACCCCCTAAACGAGCTACTTTTTCGTTCAACATTCTGATCGCATCGTTGTGGCTATTATTTAAATTTTCGATTATGACATCAAACTCTTGTCTCGAGAAAGGAGAACGTCCAATATCCCCCTTTTCACCTTTGACACCAACAAGACCCACTTCACCCTTCTGTCCTTGTCGGCCGCGTTTTCCAGGGGGCCCTCTGGGACCCATTGACGCCATGTCACTGGTTCCGCAAGTAAGCTGAACTTGGCACAAAGCATGCACACCATAGCTGTACGTTAGCAAGACCACAAGGCATTGTATATTTAATTTCGCCCACATACCGCTAATCTATTCTCTTAGAAAGTTAAATGGAAGTATTTAGCAAATTAGTGTAGTGTTATCAGTCATTGCTTAGTTTTAAATTATATACAGGTAAGTGCATTATGACATACTCCTATGCTTGGAAATTCTGGCAGTTCATATACAAACTTCGGTTTTCTAGAATCTTTTAAAAGCAAATACTGAAATTTATATTCTAATTAAACTTCACGTGAGGTTAAAACCATTGTCAAAAAACTTGATCACAAAGCTAAGAAGGACGGCTTGACCGATCATCAAAATGCAGAAACTATCGACAAAAAATTTCGAAAAATGTAATCTTTACTGTATGTTCGGGCCTTATAATGAGCAGGTGGAAATAATTAATTTGGTTCGAAAAGGCCAAACAAACAGTTTTGAACTTGGCAAAGAAAGTCGTTGAATTTCCGAACGAGTAAATTTTTCAACTAATGAGAGCAAAAATAGTTTAGTATTGCGTTTGATTAATTGGCATTTTGGCACACACAAGCAAAAACTAGGACGCGATATTTTTGCTGCAATGTAAAATTCTGGAGAATATATGAATTCAAATGTTCATGATCCGATAGTATTGGAATCAAGAAGGGAATTTTTATGTGACTTGGTTAGTTTTTTTATTAAAGGCAGTCAAAACATTACGTGTCAATGTACGTATACATAGAAATGGTAGCATTCTATAAGTGAATACTATCGGGTCATCTTATTGTTCTATATTAAACTTCTTGTTCTATGAAACTATCATCGGGTATATGGACAAGCCACGTTAGGCCCAAGGTCACAGAGAACAACAAAGTCACGTGATGTTTTGGAGGTGGTTTTTAAAAAGATGGTTCTATTTTTTGACCAGCTGGTAAGAAAGGAAAAGAAAACGTAACTCAGTTACTCATAAGCATTAAAAAGTTTAATGTAGAAAACACTCGATTACTAATTTAGCATAATGAATGTCAAAGAGGCATAATGAATGTAAGCTATTGGAGGCACATAATCAAATCAGTTTTTTTATGACACTTAATTTCTTTGTGAAAAAATCCAATTTCCATTTAGGGTTCGTATGTGCTAGTTGTTTTTTTCCGGTATCGTCCTCGGGCGTTTTCGGCGTCTGTGAAACCATTGCTTATTGGTGCACGGCGTTGTGGGCTGGGTTTTGCATTTGTCTTGTCGTTGTTGACTGCGATTGGAGCTTGATAACTTCCGCGGTTGAAAACCGCAAAACCTGCTTTTGAGCCTCGGGTAATTTCCAAACTTGTTTTCCGCTATTTTACACTGAGGTTTTATTTGTGAGTTGTGACATATTAAGTTAAGCTTTATGCTCATAGCCATTCCTACAAATAACTGATATATTACACATTCTCTTACAATCTATGCACATTTCAGCCGTCGTAATAAAATCATAAAGTCTCTAAACACGCTTATTAGTAAATTAATAATTATATTAAATTAAGAATTAGTAAAGCCGTATAGAAGAAGCCATTTTTTTAAAACACATTTTTCAATCAGACTCAGTTGTATAGAATACAAGTATATTTATACACTGCAGTGATCATAATATTACAAATACCTTCTGCAATCAGTCTGATCGACGTAGATTTTTAATGATTAATTTCAATTGCTTAAAACGTAACGAATATTTAATTACCAGCACGTACTAAATTTGTTAGTTTGTGTATCACAGCACTAGAACAATATCCTGAATCCAAGTCGCCCATGCTATTATACCACAACATTCAGCCACATAGTAATGGGAAATCCTCCATGAACTAAAATAGCATCGGAATGCGTCATATATAACCTGAGGTGTATCTAGCATCACAGAAAGTATGATCAACACATTCCCAAGAAAAAAAGATTCCAAGGTTTATATGCTTTATATATTATTCAAAAAGACATTTCTATATGATGCTAGGGACTTGTAAGAATCTTAAAATGAAAAGTCCAAAGGAATCTTTATTTGTTTTGATGTTTCTCCTACAGATGGTAATCGGTAAGTGATATTATACCATGACAGTTTAAAAATAAAGTTTAGTTTGGTTTATTCATTTTTTGCTTTTATTTTTTTATTCCAGTATTAAAAAATGGCAAACGAATAAAATCACGACACTGGAACAGGAAAAGACAACAAAACGAACAGTCGTTAAAACACGTCATTGAAAAAAAAGGATATAATTTAATAAATAATTCGGACGCGGCCGCCAAACCTAAGCGAAAGAACAATAAAAAGCAAACAAAATTTAATTAAAACCAAAACAATATAATAAACTAGAAAGCGAATACCAAATTATTCTATTTCGTCAACCTCGTAAAAGTACGTTTACATGTCTAGTGGATGGCGGGAGTATAGGCCAAGTCTGGGCTTAAGTGTGGCCACGTTTGTTAACCGAATATATTAATATTACCTCGACGTGGAGTAAACATACCTGAGTGTTTTTTGTATTTGTTATCGCGCTGCGACGACGCTTAGTTGAAATCTCAATGCAATGCTTGGCCGATCCAGCTTAACTGACTTAGGATAGGAACATTCATGTTTATTTTCCGTGAATGGAAAAACCATGAGGGTTAACACACGGGCAATCGTCAGATTACCTCGCGCCCACCGTCGGGTTACCCGAACTATTGCAGTGTGCCACATTCCTGTTTATTTGCTTGGAACAAGGAAATATAGGTGCTTTTATTTTCACTGCGTGGGTAAACGTGGCGCAATGCGCAAAGGGTCATCGTGCAAGCCTGGCAGACCAACGAGGCCAAAAGTCTGGACGTCTGATTCTCTGTCAACCGAACTGGATGCGTACGGGGTTTCGGGTGCATTGAAAACTTGTGTGCTTCGCAGTATGCGCAACGTGAGTACGAGTCAGAGATTAAAATACCTGTACGTTTTCTTTTGGATAGGATATTTTATTTATGTATTTTCTGTAACCTAAAAACAGCTAAATGTTCAAATACTTGTTATATTTCTAACAAAAATGCTCGTTTTAAGCAGCCGACTTCCGGGTTTAGAAGAACATTAATTCAACGTTTGCCACAAGACTTAGCTATGGAACAGCGGATAAATGCTCGGATTGCAAGGGTTAAATGCAAAGGCTACGAAAGCGTGTGCAACCAAGTCCGCGGTAAGATTTGCAGGATATGTCCAAACTATTTAACACTTTCAACGACGGGTTATTGGAGCTATTGTATAATTGTGTTTTCTATAATTAATATTTAATTTCACCATTAGTCTCGCTGGGTCCGCTAATGTTGTACCTAAGAATACACCCGACAAAGCTAGCAACCAGTTTCGAATCTGCAACCCTTTGTATGAAAGTCTACGCACCAACCCACCAAGCTATCCTACAGGGCATATACAGTTAGAAACAATGTCTATACATTACTATTATCACCTGGCCTCCTACATTTTACCACCTCTAATAAACACGAGTATATATACTGTCTAATTATTATACAATTAATGGAGCAACTTACACAACGCATTTTTGTGCAGGCTTGTTCAAGATGGTTATATGGACTTCGGATAATCAGGGTGACACCAACTCTGGGTTTGACACCAACTCTGGGTTTGACACCAACTCTGGGTTTGACACCAACTCTGGGTGTGACACCAACTCTGCCTGTCATCGGGCCAGCTGTATTTAGATTCATAACCAGAACCCCAATTCCACTGTTCCACACCGCGTACGACTCATTGTACTGACAAATACCATGGTGAAAAGTATAGATTAAGTTATCATTGCTCTCAATCAACACACCGAGAATTTACACCGAGAATTGCTGAAGAAATTTAAAATGCGTCTTTTTTTATTTAATTAACACTGTACAATATATCTTATTGTAAATGTTATTTCACACAAATAAACATGTCAATTCAATATAATCGCATGTATTTATAGTGGCCAAAACGTTAAACGCAATTACAGTGACTGATCGGACAGAAGTTTGGAAGCAAATGAAGTAGAACAGTTAGGTCACCTCTGGTTTACTTATAGTTATAACAAGAAGTTGGACTACCCAACACCTAAAACAACTGGTGGCTTCCTGCTAACGGTACAAAAAGCATGTTCGTAAATAGACCACAAAAATCTAGTGCGACTTGATAGCACTATTGTATACAGTAGCCTACTTTTAATTATGATTCATAATTACCGGTATTGATAGCCAAGGCCTACGTTTGATCCCAAAGGAACGTATAATGTTTTGCCGTAATTTTTTTCTTTTATTTATTTTAATATTTTCTGCGTAACGCTCACCAAAGGCATATTTTGTGAATAAATTTTCGCCAAGAAAGAATTATCCAAACAGCTTAAACATTTTTAAAGTAAGTTAATATGTTAAAGATGTGCATATAGGCGTGTAATTTTTCAAATAACCTGAGACGGCTGTATGGTAGGCCTACCTAATAATACAAAAAAAAGATATACTTTTTTTAATCAACACTTATTGTTGGTAATGATTAAGAGCGTGTAGCTCCATATTTTCGCTCAAGTAAAATTCGTTAAAAATCGAATATACAGATTAACCATCCGACGCCTGCTGTGTCTGGATTTCGTTTGAGCAAATCAACAATATTTTCAGATCCCTTGAGTTCCATGGATATCGCCAAAACGGAAATATAAGTTTAATTTACTGTAACCTCAGAATGAGTAACGTTAATGATTGACATTCCAAATTAACTTACAAGTGTGGGGATTTGTACAAGAAGTACGGACATGATATTATTCGACTCACAGTTATGTATTAGCCTATCATCTCTCGCATCTATTCTGGTCGGAGGAAACAAACAACATAAGAACACTTTTACGGAGATTGGCTAAACCCAGCGGATTAGTGGGTTCTACCTAATTAAAGGAATGTGTCTATCATATACAACACACTACAATAGTTTCGGTAACCCGACGGTGGCGCGAGGTGATCTGACGATTGTGTTAACCCCCTTAGCCCGTTTGTTAACCCCCTTAGTTTTCTCATTCATGGGATTACACATGAATATCCTATCCTATTCCATTTCAAAATACGCAATTTTAGCAGTAAATGCTCTTTTGACATTAAGCCTTGCTTGAATTTAAATTAAGCTTACTTTTTATGAATTTTGTAACACAGTACGCTCTTTTAACCTATAAACTACGTTTCAATATACAATAAAAAAAAGTATAATTAACACTAATATTATCACACATAACATATAACAAATACCGTAAAACCTATATTTTAGGACCTTTATTTTTAACCCATCCTTTATACTGGTGTTTTGGAGGTGGTTTTTAAAAAGAGGGTGGTGCTCTATTTTTCTACCAGCTGGTAAGAAAGAAATATTAAATGTAACTCAGTTAGTGATAAGCATTAAAAAATTTGATGTAGAAAACATTGGGTTACTGATTACTGATTATCATAATGAATGTCAAAGAGGCATAATGGATGTCAGCTATTGGAGGCACATAATCAAATCAGTTTTTTTATGACACTTAAATTCTTTGTGAAGAAATCCAATTTCCATTTAGGGTTCGTATGTGCTAGTTGTGTTTTTCCGGCATTGTCCTCGGGCGTTTTCGGCGTCTGTGAAACCATTGCTTATTGGTGCACGGCGTTGTGGGCAGAGTTTTGCATTTGTCTTGTCGTTGTTGACTGCGATTGGAGCTTGATAATTTCAGCGGTTGAAAACCGCAAAACCTGCGTTTGAGCCTCGGGTAATTTCCAAACTTGTTTTCCGCTATTTATGGGTCCCATTTGAAAAAATGGGACACATATTGTTTTTGTCCGTTTTTTTTTTTCTTTTTTTTTTTTTCGTTTTTTTTTTCGTCAAACGCTTGACAGGCATGGCTTGTGGCTCCGACATCTACCAGAAGGGATAATGGAATCGCAATGAAACTTAGTCATTTGTTAGACCACATGGTCTAGATATGCAGACACCAAACTTTTGGGTAATATACCTAGGGGAATTCCCCTGGGAGGTGAAAAACCAAAACGGTATTTTTTTCAAAAATTTTAGCTTTTTTGGGCATAGCGCATGAACGGCTGCTCCAATTTTGATCAAATTTTTATAAAATAGTAGTGTGTTAGCCACTGCGTTACCAATTAGAAGAAACAAAATATTTACCTAGGAAAATACCCTAAAAATAAAGATATGTTTCTATATCAAGATTGTGACAGGCATGGATTGTGGCTCCGACATCTAACAGAAAGGATAATGGAATCCCAATGAAACTTTGTCATTTGTTAGACCACATGGTCTAGATATGCACAAACTAAAATTTTGGGTAATAAATCCAGGGGAATTCCCTTGATACGTTAAAAACCTAAACGGTATTTTTTTCTAATTTTTTAGCTTTTTCGGGCATAAGCGCTTGAACGGCTTCTCCAATTTTAATCAGATTTGTCTGAAATGTAAGTAATTAGTCACTTATTTAACACCTAAAGAAAATAAAAAACATCCCTTGGGAAATACCCCCAAAAATAGGATTTTGTTCTCAAATCAGGATTGTGACAAGCATGCCGTTTCACCCCGACATTTACCAAAAGGAGTAATGGAATCGCAAATAAATTTGACATTTGTTAGACAACATGGTCTAGATATGCAAAAATCAAAATTGTGGGTGATAAATTTAGGGAAATTCCCCTGAGACCTTAAAAATCAAAACGTTTTTATTTCTAAAAAAAATTCTTTTTACGGGATAGCGCTTGAACAGATTCTCC
>CH001841.1:617631-631968 GCA_000149265.1 Ciona savignyi | reverse complement strand
TAATTTCCAAACTTGTTTTCCGCTATTTTACACTGAGGTTTTATTTGTGAGTTGTGACATATTAAGTTAAGCTTTATGCTCATAGCCATTCCTACAAATAACTGATATATACACATTCTCTTAACAATCTATGCACATTTCAGCCGTCGTAATAAAATCATAAAGTCTCTAAACACGCTTATTAGTAAATTAATAATTATATTAAATTAAGAATTAGTAAAGTCGTTTAGAAGAAACCATTTTTTTAAAATACACGTTTTTCAATCAGACTCAGTTGTATAGAATACAAGTATATTTATACACTGCAGTGATCATAATATTAAAAAAAATCTCCTGCAATCAGTCTGATCGACGTAGATTTTTAATGATTAATTTTAATTGCTTAAAACGTAACGAATATTTAATTACCAGCACGTACTAAATTTGTTAGTTTGTGGATCACAGCACTAGAACAATATCCTGAATCCAAGTCGCCCATGCTATTATACCACAACATTCAGCCACATAGTAATGGGAAATCTTCCATGAACTAAAATAGCATCGGAATGCGTCATATATAACCCGAGGTGTATCTAGCATCACAGAAAGTATGATCAACACATTCCCAAGAAAAACGCTTCCAAGGTTTATATGCTTTAAATATTATTCAAAAAGACATTTCTATATGATGCTAGGGACTTGTAAGAATCTTAAAATGAAAAGTCCAAAGGAATCTTTATTTGTTTTAATGTTTCTCCTTCAGATGGCAATCGGTGAGTGATATTATACCATGACAGTTTTAAAATAAAGTTTAGTTTGGTTTATGGTTTATTCATTTTTTGCTTTTATTTTTTTATTCCAGTATTAAAAATGGCAAACGAATAAAATCACGACACTGGAACAGGAAAAGACGACAAAACGAACAGTCGTTAAAACACGTCATTGAAAAAAAGGATATAATTTAATAAATAATTCGGACGCGGCCGCCAAACCTCAGCGAAAGAACAATAAAAAGCAAACAAAATTTAATTAAAACCAAAACAATATAATAAACTAGTAAGCGAATACCAAATTATTATATTTCGTCAACCTCGTAAAAGTACGTTTACATGTCTAGTGGATGGCGGGAGTATAGGCCAAGTGTGGGCTTAAGTGTGGCCACGTTTGTTAACCGAATATATTAATATTACCTCGACGTGGAGTAAACATACCTGAGTGTTTTTTGTATTTGTTATCGCGCTGCAACGACGCTTAGTTGAAATCTCAATGCAATGCTTGGCCGATCCAGCTTAACTGACTTAGAAGATGATATTCATCTTTATCCCCGTGAATGGGAAAACCAAGAGGGTTAACACACACGGGCAATCGTCAGATCACCTCGCGCCCATCGTCGGGTTACAGGAGCTTTTACAGTGTGTTGTATATGATAGACACGTTCCTTCAATTTAGTAGAACCCATTATTCCACTGGGTTCAGGCAATGTCCCATAATTGCCTTGCCCAAGAACACAACCCACTAGCTAGCGACCAGTTTGTAACCTGAAATCTTTCAGTTAAAAGGCGTTGCACTTAACCGTCGACTAACCCGACAGCCTTACTTTGCTTTAACCGCAATCGTCGCGCTACCATATTCCTGTTTATTTGGTTGGAACAAGGAAATACAGGTGCTTTTATTTTACAGCATGCCATTATGTGGGGAAAGGTGACGTGACGTGCAAAGGGTCATCGTGCAAGCCTGGCAGACCAACGAGGCCAAAAGTCTGGACGTCTGATTCTCTGTCAACCGAACTGGATGCGTACGGGGTTATGGGTGCATTGAAAACTTATGTGCTTCGCAATATGCTGCGCAATGTGAGTACGAGACAGAGATTAAAATACCTGCACGTTTTCTTTTGGATCGGATATTTCATTTATGTATTTTCTGTAACCTAAAAACAGCTAAATGTTCAAATACTTGTTGTATTTCTAACAAAAATGCTCGTTTTAAGCAGCCGACTTCCGGGTTTAGAAGAACATTAATTCAACGTTTGCCACAAGACTTAACTATGGAACAGCAAATTAATGCTCGGATTGCAAGGGTTAAATGCAAAGGCTACGAAAGCGTGTGCAACCAAGTCCGGGTAAGATTTGCAGGATATGTCCAAACTATTTAACACTTTCAACGACGGGTTATTGGAGCTATTGTATAATTGTGTTTTGTATGATTAATATTTAATTTCACCATTAGTCTCGCTGGGTCCGCTAATGTTATACCTAAGAATACACCCGACAAAGCTAGCAACCAGTTTCGAACCTGCCACCCTTTGTATGAAAGTCTACGCACAAACCCACCAAGCTATCCTACAGGGCATATACAGTTAGAAAAAATGTCTATACATTACTATTATCACCTGGCCACCTACATTTTACCACCTATAATAAACACGAGTATATATACTGACTAATTATTATACAATTAATGGAGCAACTTACACAACGCATTTTTGTACAGGCTTGTTCAAGACAGTTATATGGACTTCGGATAATCAGGGTGACACCAACTCCACGTTTGACACCAACTCTGGGTTTGACACCAACTCTGGGTTTGACACCAACTCTGGGTTTGACACCAACTCTGGGTTTGACACCAACTCCGCGTTTTATACCAACTCCGCGTTTGACACCAACTCCGCTTTTGACACCAACTCCGCCTGTCATCGGGCCAGTTTATTATAGATTCATAACCACAACCCCAATTCCACTGTTCCACACCGCGTACGACTCATTGTACTGACAAATACCATGGTGAAGAGTATAGATTAAGTTATCATTGCTCTAAATCAACACACCGAGAATTTACACCGAGAATTGACGAAGAAATTTAAAATGCGTCTTTTTTGATTTAATTAACACTGTACAATATATCTTATTGTAAATGTTATTTCACACAAATAAACATGCTGTCAATTCAATATAATCGCATGTATTTATAGTTTTACATTGACTGTTCGGCCAGAAGCTTCGAAGCGAATGAAGTAGAACAGTTAGGTCACCTCTGGTTTACTTATAGTTAAAACAAGAAGTTAGACTACCCAACACCTAAAACAACTGGTGGCTTCTTGCTAACGGTACAAAAAAGCATGTTCGTAAATAGACCACAAAAATCTAGTGCGACTTGATACCACTATTGTACAGTACTTTTAATTATGATTAATAATTACCGGTATTGATAGCCAAGGCCTACGTTTGATCCCAAAGGAGCGTATGTTTTGCCGTTATTTTTTTCCTTTTATTTATTTTAATATTATCTGCGCAACGCTTACAAAAGGCATATTTTGTGAATAAATTTTCGCCCAGAAAGAATTATCCAAACAGGTTAAACATTTTTAAAGTAAGTTAATATTTTAAAGATGCGCATAGGCGTGTAATTTTTTAAATAACCTGAGACGGCTATATGGTAGGCCTACCTAATAATACAAAAAAAGAAATACTTTTTTTAATCAACACTTATTGTTGGTAATGATTAAGAGCGTGTAGCTCCATATTTTCGCTCAAGTAAAATTCGTTAAAAATCGAATATACAGATTAACCATCCGACGCCTGCTGTGTCTGGATTTAGTTTGAGGAAATCAACAATATTTTCAGATCACTTGAGTTCCATAGATATCGCCAAAACGGGAATATAAGTTTAATTTACTGTAATCTCAGAATAATTAACGTTAATGATTCACCTTACAAATTAACTTACAAGTGTGGTGATTTGTACAAGAAGTACGGACATGATATTATTCGACTCACAGTTAGGTATTAGCCTATCATCTCTCGCATCTATTCTGGTCGGATGAACCAAACAACATAAGAATTTCAAAATACGCAATTTCAACAGTAAAATGCTCTTTTAACATGTAGTCTTGCTTGAATTTAAATTATAAGCTTTATTTGTACGAATTTTGTAAAACAGAACGCTCTTTTAACCTGTAAACTTAGTTTCAACCCAATAAAAAAGTATTATTAACACTAATATTTTCACACATAACATATAACAAATACCGTAAAACCTATATTTTAGCACGTTTTTATACTGGTGTTTTGGGAGGTGGTTTTTAATAAGAGGGTGGTGCTCTATTTTTCTACCAGCTGGTAAGAAAGAAATATTAAATGTAACTCAGTTAGTAATAAGCATTAAAAAATTTGATGTAGAAAACATTGGGTTACTGATTACTGATTATCATAATGAATGTCAAAGAGGCATAATGAATGTTAGCTATTGGAGGCACATAATCAAATCAGTTTTTTTCTGACACTTAAATTCTTTGTGAAGAAATCCAATTTCCATTTAGGGTTCGTATGTGCTAGTTGTGTTTTTCCGGCATCGTCCTCGGGCGTTTTCGACGTCTGTGAAACCATTGCTTATTGGTGCACGGCGTTGTGGGCTGGGTTTTGCATTTGTCTTGTCGTTGTTGACTGCGATTAGAGCTTGATAACTTCAGCGGTTGAACACCGCAAAACCTGCGTTTGCGCCTCGGGTAATATCCAAACTTGTTTTCCGCTATTTTACACTGAGGTTTTATTTGTGAGTTGTGACATATTAAGTTACGCTTTATGCTCATAGCCATTCCTACAAATGACTGATTTATTTCACATTCTCTTAACAATCTATGCACATTTCAGACGTCGTAATAATTTCATACAGTCTTTATACACGCTTATTAGTAAATTAATAATTATATTAAATTAAAAATTAGTAAAGCCGTATAGAAAAAGCCTTTTTTTTAAACACATTTTTCAATCAGACTCAGTTGTATAGAATACAAGTATATTTATACACTGCAGTGATCATAATATTAAAAAAATCTTCTGCAATCAGTCTGATCGACGTAGATGTTTAATGATTAATTTTAATTGCTTAAAACGTAACGAATATTTAATTACCAGCACGTACTAAATTTGTTAGTTTGTGTATCACAGCACTAGAACAATATCCTGAATCCAAGTCGCCCATGCTATTATACCACAACATTCAACCACATAGTAATGGGAAATCTTCCATGAACTAAAATAGCATCGGAATGCGTCATATATAACCCGAGGTGTATCTAGCATCACAGAAAGTATGATCAACACATTCCCAAGAAAAACGCTTCCAAGGTTTATATGCTTTATATATTATTCAAAAAGAACATTCCTTTATGATGCTAGGGACTTGTAAGAACCTAAAAATGAAAAGTCCAAAGGAATCAATATTTGTTTTAATGTTTCTCCTTCAGATGGCAATCGGTAAGTGATATTATACCATGACAGTTTTAAAATAAAGTTTAGTTTGGTTTAGTTTATTCATTTTTTGCTTTTATTTTTTTTAATTCAGTATTAAAAAATGGCAAAGGAATAAAATCACGACACTGGAACAGGAAAAGACGGCCAAACGAACAGTCGTTAAAACAAGTCATTGAAAAAAAGAATATAATTTAATAAATATAGCGGACGCGGCCGCCAAACCTAAGCGAAAGAACAATAAAAAGCAAACAAAATTTAGTTAAAACCAAAACAATATGATAAACTAGTAAGCGAAGACCAAATTATTCTATTTCGTCGACCTCGTAAAAGTACGTTTACATGTCTAGTGGATGGCGGGAGTATAGGCCAAGTGTGGGCTTAAGTGTGGCCACGTTTGTTAACCGAATATATTAATATCAACTCGGCGTGGAGTAAACAAACCTGGGTGCTTTTGTATTTGTTATCGCGCTGCGACGGCGCTTAGTTGAAATCTCAATGCAATGCTTGGCCGATCCAGCTTAACTGACTTAGAAGATGATATTCATCTTTATCCCCGTGAATGGGAAAACCAAGAGGGTTAACACACACGGACAATCGTCAGATCACCGCGCGCCCATCGTCGGGTTACAGGAGCTTTTACAGTGTGTTGTGTATGATAAACACGTTCCTTCAATTTAGTAGAACCCATTATTCCACTGGGTTAAGGCAATGTCCCATAATTGCCTTGCCCAAGAACACAACCCACTAGCTAGCGACCAGTTTGTAACCTGAAATCTTTCAGTTAAAAGGCGTTGCACTTAACCGACAGACTAACCCGACAGCCTTACTTTGTTTTAACCGCAATCGTCGCGCTACCATATTCCTGTTTATTTGGTTGGAACAAGGAAATAACGGTGCTTTTATTTTACAGCATGCCATTATGTGGGGAAAGGTGACGTGACGTGCAAAGGGTCATCGTGCAAGCCTGGCAGACCAACGAGGCCAAAAGTCTGGACGTCTGATTCTCTGTCAACCGAACTGGATGCGTACGGGGTTACGGGTGCATTGAAAACTTGTGTGCTTCGTAATATGCTGCGCAATGTGAGTACGAGACAGAGATTAAAATACCTGTACGTTTTCTTTTGGATCGGATATTTCATTTATGTATTTTCTGTAACCTAAAAACAGCTAAATGTTCAAATACTTGTTATATTTCTAACAAAAATGCTCGTTTTAAGCAGCCGACTTCCGGGTTTAGAAGAACATTAATTCAACGTTTGCCACAAGACTTAGCTATGGAGCAGCGGATAAATGCTCGGATTGCAAGGGTTAAATGCAAAGGCTACGAAAGCGTGTGCAACCAAGTCCGGGTAAGATTTGCAGGATATGTCCAAACTATTTAACACTTTCAACGACGGGTTATTGGAGCTATTGTGTAATTGTGTTTTGTATGATTAATATTTAATTTCACCATTAGTCTCGCTGGGTCCGCTAATGTTGTACCTAAGAATACACCCGACAAAGCTAGCAACCAGTTTCGAATCTGCAACCCTTTGTATGAAAGTCTACGCACAAACCCACCGGGCTATCCTACAGGGCATATACAGCTAGAAAAAATGTCTATACATTACTATTATCACATGGCCATCTACATTTTACCACCTCTAATAAACACGAGTATATATACTGTCTAATTATTATACAATTAATGGGGCAACTTACACAACGCAATTTTGTACAGGCTTGTTCAAGACGGTTATATGGACTTCGGATAATCAGGGTGACACCAACTCTGGGTTTGACACCAACTCTGGGTTTGACACCAACTCTGGGTTTGACACCAACTCTGGGTTTGACACCAACTCTGCCTGTCATCGGGCCAGTTTATTATAGATTCATAACCACAACCCAATTCCACTGTTCCACACCGCGTACGACTCATTGTACTGACAAATACCATGGTGAAAAGTATAGATTAAGTTATCATTTCTCTCAATCAACACACCGAGAATTTACACCGAGAATTGACGAAGAAATTTAAAATGCGTCTTATTTGATTTAATTAACACTGTACAATATATCTTATTGTAAATGTTATTTCACACAAATAAACTTGTCAATTCAATATAATCGCATGTATTTATAGTGGCCAAAACGTTAAACGCAATTACAGTGACTGATCGGACAGAAGTTTCGAAGCGAATGAAATAGCACAGTTAGGTCACCTCTGGTTTACTTATAGTTTTTTTTTTTTTTTTTTTTTTTTTTTTACTGAGCCAAGTTTCGAACCTATAATGGGCTCGTCACCAGGACCGTGTTTGTATATAGCGGTCGGTATATGTATCGGTCGCGTTTGGTTTACTCATAGTTAAAACAAGAAGTTAGACTACCCAACACCTAAAACAACTGGTGGCTTCTTGCTAACGGTACAAAAAGCATGTTCGTACATAAACCACAAAAATCTAGTGCGACTTGATACCACTATTGTACAGTACTTTTAATTATGATTCATAATTACCGGTATTGATAGCCAAGGCCTACGTTTGATCCCAAAGGAACGTATAATGTTTTGCCGGTATTTTTTTCTTTTTATTTATTTTAATATTATCTGCGTAACGTTCACCAAAGGCATATTTTGTGAATAAATTTTCGCCAAGAAAGAATTATCCAAACAGCTTAAACACTTTTTAAAGTAAGTTAATATGTTAAAGATGTGCATAATATAGGCGTGTTATTTTTTAAATAACCTGAGACGGCTCTATGGTATAGGCCTACGTAATAATACAAAAAGAAAGAAATACTTTTTTTAATCAACAATTATTGTTGGTAATGATTAAGAGCGTGTAGCTCCATATTTTCGCTAAAGTTAAATTCGTTAAAAATCGAATATACAGATTAACCATCCGACGCCTGCTGTGTCTGGATTTAGTTTGAGGAAATCAACAATATTTTCAGATCCCTTGAGTTCCATAGATATCGCCAAAACGGAAATATAAGTTTAATTTACTGTAACCTCAGAATAAATAACGTTAATGATTCACCTTACAAATTAACTTACAAGTGTGGTGATTTGTACAATAAGTACGGACATGATATTATTCGACTCACAGTTAGGTAGGCTATTAGCCTATCACCTCTCGCATCTATTCTGGTCGGATGAAGCAAACAGCATAAGAATTTCAAAATACGCAATTTCAACAGTAAAATGCTCTTTTAACATGTAGACTTGCTTTAAATTAAATTAAGCTTAATTTGTATGTATACAGTAGAACCCCGCTTACCCGACCACCTATGGGACCGTGACCAAGCGGTCGCGTTACCGGGGTGGTCGTGTTAGTGAATTTTGATTTGCAGCAAGTTGTCGTCATATACAGCTTAAACGTCTACATTTTTACTAAATTTTCATCAAATGCCATTATTTTTGTCGGATACTGCAGAATGAATTTAATACTAAAGTTTACCTATTAGGATTCTGTTCTGTTTGCCACAATTTTTTGTATGCGCTCATTTATTCTTATTGGTTTGATCATAAAATAAAATTAACCTTGTTATTTTGGTGACAAGGGCAAATTATTTAGCACATGTGGTCACTTAAGCGGAGTCAAATTTGAAGTTTGGAACCAAAAAATGGCGGTCCTGGTCTGGAAACTGGGGTGGTCGTGTTATTGAAACAGAATGCAATGCATTACCATAGAAAATTATTCGGGACCGCACAAAAGTGGTCTTGATAATGAGGTGGTCGTGTTATCGAGGTGGTCTTTAAGCGGGGTTCCACTGTATTTTGTAACACAGTACGCTATTGTAACCTGTAAATTACGTTTTACCCTACAATAAAAAAGTATAATTAACACTAATATTTTCACACATACCATATAACAAATACCGTAAAACCTATATTTTAGCACGTTTATTTTTAACCCATCCGTTATACTGGTGTTTTGGAGGTGGTTTTTAAAAAGAGGGTGGTGCTCTATTTTTCTACCAGCTGGTAAGAAAGAAATATTAAATGTAACTCAGTTAGTGATAAGCATTAAAAAATTTGATGTAGAAAACATTGGGTTACTGATTAGCATAATGAATGACAAAGGAGTGGTCTATTGAAGGTGGCGTTCAATTAGAGTGCGGCGCTCTATTTTGAACTATTTCTTTCTATAGTGACGCTTTATTAGAGGTTGGGCTCAAATATAGGATTTACGGCAGTGGTTCTTAAACTTTTTGGAGGCACCGGACCGCGCAAGTTTTATGCGGGCATTCACCAAACCCTTCGTTGAAATTCAAAATATATCTGTTAAAAAACTTGAGCCTAAAGTATGCATCTGTTGCACATAAGATTGTGATTCGGCCCACAGGTTGAGAAGCCCTGAAGTAGAGGACATTGTGATTGCTATACACATAGCGTGTGTATACTTATCCTAATCTCCGCTGAACCCCTGATACAGTTTAAGAACCACTGGTTTACGGTACATTATAAAATTGCACAAATAAATTAAGCCAATTAAAAAAACTTCATTCTTATACAACAGGCAGATAATTTTTTTCAGCTGGAGGTAACAATAGTAGCTTTATGACGTTGAGGGGAATTTATATTGTTATTTCACATAAGTAAATCAAAGCCATAGAGGTCCTATACCGTGTGTACGAAGTTTGTTGTAAATAAACTTAATTGGAAAATAAATGGTGATTTAAAATAAGATATAAATACTTAACCTGTGTTTAATATAACAAATGCCCCTCTGTGTATCTTCCGCATATTTACCCCCAAACCGCTTGAGGGCGCGGTGCGTGCCGCGTGGCCGTGCCACAGTCGCTTTCACGACTAGCGTCTCCGTGTCCGTTACGACTAACGTCATGTCCGGCCCGATCCGGATTCCGTTATGATTCTTGGCCTAAGCTTCGAAGTCGCGGAATTTGATTAGAATCGGAATACGGAGACTAATATGTCTTTGGGAGATGGGGTAGTCAGCTCCACAACCCGCACCCAGAATTTTCTCGTCCAGCCCTTAGGCTTCTGGGAAGGTATAAAGTTAGCCATTTAGCTCACGAAGAACTCGATCCCCAGGGGTCGCCACGAGGAGGCAGGCTTAACCATTCCTTTGTTTACAAACAAAGTACGCCTGCCGTTACCCGCGCTTGGTTGAATTTCTTCACTTTGACATTCAGAGCACTTGGGCAGAAATCACATTGCGTCAACACCGGCTGACGGCCATCGCAAAGCTTTGTTTTAATTAAACAGTCGAATTCTCCCAGGTTAATTTAACAGTTTAAATTGGTCCGCAGTCGCTGTAACTTCCCACTAGGTCAGGGAAGTTCTTCTAGAACTTGTCTTTGTAAGAAGTTGCAGTATGCTTAGACGGCGTCTTATTCTTCTATCGTGCTTAAGTCACTATATACTTTTTTATTTGATTTCTTTAAAATATAAAGATATTGTCAGATCAAGTGTAAATACATTAGCTTACAAACATAATTGACATTAATAAACAATGTATGACTTTTTATTATGTATTCTTGGGTGTGTGGGAGAATTTCCCACATATTGGTCCGACCGGCTAGCCTGGTGGTTTAGTGCGTCGCCTTTCAGCTAAGGGTTGCAGATACGAAACTGGTCGCCAGCTGGTCGGTTGTGTGATTGGGCAAGGCACTTAACGGGCATTTCCTAACCCCAGCGGATTAAAGGGTTCTACCAAATTGAAGGAATGTCTCAATTATACAACACACTGCAATAGCTCTGGTAGCCATGTTAACCCCCTTGGTGTTTCTATTCACGGGGATAAACCTGAATATCCTATCCTATCTACCCAAAAACTGCACATCAAATTTATAGCAAATCTCTTGTAATATCAACTTGCACAATTATTATCTTCTCATTGCGATAAAGCGGTATATCTTAAATGGTATGCTCCACAGAATACCAATCCGTAAAAAAAACGATTTAATTTTTTAGGACTTAAGGATTTCTCTTCGGCATGTCACCCGAAATGTTGGTCAACAATAACATTTTCACAATTCCTAAAGTGTAATAGGAATTAGGATTTAATTCAATCCGTTAAATTTTTAAGGATTTAGGGGAGACGTGGTATGCCATCACAATTATAATTTAGGGACGAATATTATTTTATAGGTTATTTCCCTTAGTTTTTTCTTTTATTTTGTAAAACAATGCTGGCTAACAGACTAACAGTTTACAAAATTTGATCAAAATAGAAGTATTTTAGCTTGTTTTTTTTGGGGGGGTGCTTAGTTTCGAACCCATAATAGGCTCGTTTCTAACACCATTTTTTTGTATTTGATTAGGTATATGTATCGGTCGCGTTAACCACTCCCACATGACGGTAAAAGTTATTACCTTGTAGTGGTCGGTGCGACAAGGCATGCCCGGATAGTTGCTGGCAAAGCATTAAGCGATAGACATCAGTCACACTCAGCATTCAGCACGGACTGGTTCACTCGGCTCTTTACATTGTTGAAATATCGCGTAGGCGCTTAATCCGGTTATTATTTTCCACAAGTTCAAATATAACGTTACGTTTTATACATGTCGCATTCGCAATGTATAGGTTGAGTATTTAGCACTATTAGCTAGCCATGTAAGGTATAAGTATACTTTTATTCGCATCAACCACGCAACACCACAGAGGTATAAAAACGATGCGATAAAATTTGCCAGCACTTCAAGTGCGGTAACTTCCGGCCTCCGGTATCCCTTAGAGGGCTACCGGGTTCTCATATATATTGGATATTAAGTAGCGTGTCGTTTATCAGATATACTTCCACTGGATTACAGGGTGGCACGCCCACCCTCGTCACACACTCTACTACCCACCATTTAAAACGTTATAATATAAGATACGTTGTGAATTCAACCAAGACAAAGTACGTAATCAGCTTGTAGAAAAACATTCACATTTTCATCATCCGTTCTCAGATAGAAATTAAATTCTTTATCGAACTGTGATCGTGACCGAATTATATACAACATGTCACCTAAAAAACGACTGACGAAAGTTTTAACACGATTTATTTTTCAAACACCGACATTTTAAACACGATTTACCGGCTACGTCTAATTATACCGAAATTTGATAATTTATTGGTATTAGACGTGTTCTAACGACTGTCGTTTTGCCGTTTTTTCCAGTTTTCCAAGTTTTTATCAAAAGTCCTGCTTTATGTGTTTTCATTGTGAAAACAAAAAATAAACTAAACTAACTATTTATTTTTCAAACACGGACAGTAGAGTTGCTGACGACAAGTTACGGTTCAATAAATTCCTGAAATCTCGGCCAAACGGGAGTACAAATCTTGAGACGAGTTTTAATGAATATTCCCAAGCCCAGCTGTTAACAATCTCCGTCAACTCTTAAAATAAGGAGAGTCTTTTATTTAATAGGCGACGGTAAATTTGGGCTCGGTTTTGTTGAAAACTGTGTTGTTATAACGCCGCGTTGGCTGTGGAGAATGCAGTCAAAAGAGCTTTCGATTTGTTTTGATAAGCGCAAACTTATTTTCGCGAAATCGCCACCTCAGGGTTTATTAATGTGGCTTCCAATTTTAACTAATTTGAGGAGTATATGTTGGTATAGAAATCACAGCGAGTACCCAAGCAAAATACGGTGTCGTATCTCAGCTGTGAAGATGAACAAAGTTTAGTTTCGGTTACCGTGGTTTTATTTGGGTGACTTCCAAGAATGCTACGCTCGATTGAGGCGTGCATTGCAGTGAAAATCAGCCACAAATGGATGTTATTGTTTCTATCAACGCACTTCGCCGCCACACGGACCGCGAACTTATTCGAGTGAAACGACAAGTTAGCGGCGATGAAATGTATTCACGAGACGAAAAGCAGGAAATTTTTTTTTCCCAAGTTCGGTGTTTAGGATCAAGCCCATTAGCGCATATCATTTTAGAAAGTCTACAGCTAGGTGTTGTGAGTTCTTGTAAAGGCAGAAATATGTTGTTATGGCCATGGCTTAAGCCGACTGTCCGCCTATCAACTTTAATCCGACATTAAATCGCTCGTAATTGCGGTTATGATAAGATCTGTGGTATGTATTTATAAACTTTAAATCTCTCTAAATACAGCATACAAACCGCTTATTTGTATGGTGGTAGTGTTTTGTAAAATTTTATAAAGGAGTCATTGGTTTTTAGCAGGCCCGGTGCTAGGAACCGCGGGGCCCAATTAGAAATGTGATGGCGGGGCCCCTACTTTTCATAGCAAAATCTATGGGTGTTTATATATCATAAAATACATACAAACTAAAAAAAATAGACATTTAATACTTGCTATAAAACAAATTAAAGGTAATGTGGATGCTTATTTACGATATATTGTTTTACTTCCAAACATATCTATATTGTTTAGCAACCATATTCATTATGACGTAACAGACAGACACAGAAATATAAATTTGACTTAGTTACGATGCATAACAAATTGATATTATAAGAAATACTATTATTTCACTTTTTATTTTACGTTTCAGTAGTATTTTAAACCTCGTAATACAGAAAGACCCCCTGCTAGCGCGGGGCCCCTTCAAGGCGCGGGGCCCAATTTGATCTAATCGGTCAAATCGGCCTAAAACCGGCCCTGGTTTTTAGTCGACGAAGCACGAGGTAAAAGACACGCTTGTGCAGAAGTTGTACATAAACTTGGCAAAGAGAGGTATAGAGATGAAAGCCATTAGAACGCTATTTTGCCGGTTGTCAAGACGAAAGAATTGAGCACATAAAGAACACATCGGTTGGTTTGCAACGATGGCGCAACGATCATAATGCCGTTTCAGGCAGTGATGTAAAATCAGTGTCGCAATAAAATGACGACTCTTTAAATTATATTCTACCTGGCAATTAATCAACGTCAATCAGCTGAAATAAAACGACAGCGAAAGACAGCAATGACGGCAGGTCTGCGACGAAAAATCACACGCAGAAATTGATCACAAAGGTTGACCGGTTGCCTGCCCTGGCTCGAATTAAGTTTGGTTTCATATGAATTACAATTTGTTCTTCTCTTCAACAAAATCAAGAACGCCATTGTAAATTAAACACAAGCAGAGTAATATGTTTTTAACTGGACCCTTTTACATGTCGGCGTCTCCTTTACTGGGTACATACTCGTGGACCG
>CH001841.1:583014-604292 GCA_000149265.1 Ciona savignyi | reverse complement strand
CCATATTCAGGCATCAATGACACAATAATTTCCAGTATGGCAACCAAAAATATGTAAAATTGACTATAAAGGATGTGCATCATTGGTTAACGATACCTTTAATTAATATTGATTTAATGTTGAATCGGTTAACTGTTATGATTTATAAATTTGCAGTGCCCTATTGACTATGATTTAAACCTTTTCTTACATGCTACTTATTTCTTTCAGGAAAAAACGTTATTTCTGCGATGCATGTACGCCATGACTATTTTGTCCTTGCTTCTTAATATAATTGAAATCTATCAAATCATATCGAAGTGGGCGAGACGAACTTGCTTTCGTTCCAAAGATTCTGCGATCAGTCCAGACGACAGGCTTCCCATGGAACAAATCGTCATTCAAAGGTATAGTATGGGATAGGATATTCATGTTTATCCCCGTGAATGGGAAAACCAAGGGGGTTATCACACGGGCAATTGTCAGATCACCTCGCGCCCATCGTCGGGTTACCGAAGCTATTGCAGTGTGTTGTATAATTGAGACTATTCTTCAATTTGGTAGAACCCATTAATCCACTGGGTTCAGGCAATGTTAAGTGCCTTTGCGCAAGGACACAACCAACTAGCAGCAACCAGTTTCGTACCTGCAACCTTTCGGATCAAAGAAATGAAATGTAGACAGGGAATTAAGACAAATTGAGGTTCTGAATACAATCCTCATTCTGGGACCCAAAACCCAACGATTTTTTATTTTTTTACATAAACCCAAGGGTAATGTTTATTGATGGTTCATGTTTAACCCTAGCTTTAAAATATTATCTAAAATCATCATACAACTGTGCTATAATACCCAGAGTAAAAGTAAGGGGTGTATGACTTTAAAATCGCTTGACTGGGTAAGGGCTTTAGATGTCTATTTGTTTATACATTAAACAGCCGAAAATCGCAGAGAGGCAAGTCCTTACCCTTTCAATGACACTTTTTAGTTTACTTGAGGGCACAGGAATAAGGTTAAAGGAATTTTTCCTTTTTATGGTTGGTGATTTCGTTACGGTTATAACCTGCTAAGTGGACGTATAGTTTAAAGGTATTTTAAAGTAGGTTGGTTTCAAATTCTTTGCGTAGGTTGATTTCAAATTATGCGTCATAAAAAATGATTCCTTTAAAACTATTTAGTTGTGCATTCTTTCCAAACTTAGTCTGTTGGCGTCATTTCTTAAGGACGTTCTCTGCTTTTCCTCTATTAAATGTATGATTATGTGAAAATAGCCTAAAAATATAGTGTCTGATGACTGTTATCTTATTGTAGGCTGCTTTCTAATAACATGTCAATTTTGGAAAAATTGAAGGCTTGATGTTAAATGAATCGTAAATCACAGCTTTGTGGCGGCCTATACTTATATTGCGAACACGGACCTCTGACATAAAACTTGACAGCCATGGCTTCCATTTTATCAATATACAAGTTTTATTTTACTTATATTGCGAACAATAGAACCACTGTCAATTTAAAGGTTTTATTTTTTTCTCCTTATTATACTTATATTGCGGACAAGAACCTCTGGTATAAACTTGACAACCATGACTTCTATTGTATCAATATACAGGTTTTATTCAATTTTTTTTTTTGAATAAACCACAACAGGATAACGAATTTTATTTGAAACATGTAAGGATATTACAGTTTAGATTTATTACTAATACTAAACATGAACAGTGTTAGGATGTTGATATTAATTTCTTTAGTAGATCATACATGAGTTTTTTGTGGTATATAATTTGTTAGCTTGGCGGATGTACCAGAAAAAGTTGAATTACGATTTATTTTAAGAGTTCGTGCGTACGATACATTTTCCCCAAAAGGTCAAAATCTATTTATGGGAATTCACACACACACACTTTATATAAAAGACTAGTATTTAGTTTTATAGCATATAAGACGAATGTAGAACAGTGTGCTTTAAATTCTTAAACCTGTCATGACGTAAAACATACCATGCCCCAAATATCAACCCATATAACATGTGACAGAAAATTTGCAATTTTTGGTCCACTTGTTCATGAGTGGTCCACCTGGTAACATTAGCATAAATCTTAGACAATACTTAGTAATGAATAAATCAGGCACCAAAGTTTAATTAACGTTTCTATTTCTCAGTGGACGAGACGGCGCAGTGTTTCGAAGGGCCCTGTTGCAAAACACGTTCCCAGACTTGGGACCATTTCCGCGGTCGCACAACAATTCATTCGGAGACTCTTCGGGCGACGACTCTATGGATAGCAACTACAGATTTTACGTCCAACCGTAGTTTTTATAAACAATTAATTAATTTTTTTTATTTTTGTTATTTGGGTTTAGCGGCCACATCTAATTATAGCGAAATTTAATAATTTATTGCTATTTTAGACGTGTTATAACGACTGTCGTTTTGCCGTTTTTTCCCGTTTTTCAAATTTTTATCAATAGTCCTGCTTCGTGTTTTCATCGTGGAAACATAAAATAAACTAAACTAGACGCGACGCTAATATTTATTTTAATTATTTATCGCATGTGCTCCTGTGCTTAAATGATACTTTGCAATATAGTGTAGCTTGGCGCATCAAAATAGCTTACAAGCCTATACACAAACCATGATTCTACTTAATCTGTGTACTTACACTGCCATACTAAGTATCATTGGCAAGTTCCTTAATTTTATTACTTTGATTACTGTAAACAATTTGTTAGTATGCAAATACTTAACAAATGCGTTGTGCTATTTATTATATTTTTGAACAAATATAATAGCTTTTTACACACTGCCTGTTATGTTACACACTATATAACAGCAATGATTTGTCGGTTTTTTTAAATCAGCGTTCACAGGAAAAACAGTTGAAAAGGCACGTTTCGTTTCTAAGGTTTCTTAGCTGTCATGGAGCGTTAGCCGCAACTTGACTTGCGTTTTGAGTGCAATGTATGCTCTGCTGACAAACACTCTACAATATCGTGGGATTGCATGGGTAGCTGCTGTCTTAATGCAACCGTGAAGACCTTGGATTTAGGAAAGGATATTCATGTTTATCCCCGTGAATGGAAAAACCAAGGGGTTTAACACACGGGCAATCGTCAGATCACCTAGCACCCACCGTCGGATTACCGACGCTTTTTAGTCTGTTGTATATGATAGACACCGCTGGGTTCAGGCAATGTCCGTTAAGTGCCTTGCCCAAGGACACAACCGACTAGCGCTAGCGACCAGTTCCAAACTGCAGACTTTTGGTTAATAGGCGTCGCACTAAACGGATTCGATAACCAAAGACATTTCATCCAATTCATAAATTGTAACACAATCCCAGGAACGCTACCTGTTCAAATAGGCTCTTGTCAGATTTATCCTTGTTACCGACAACATTTTGGCCAGTCGAGTATGTCGTTGGCGTAGTGCGGTCGCAATAGTTGGTTGTGTGTGTGGGCAACGTAGTTAGCGGATATTGTCCGAATCCAGTGGATTAATGGATTGTTCTGTTTAGCAAGGCACGCCTCAATCATGTATAACACACTACAATAGCTCCAGTAAGCAGACAGTGGGTCCACGCACTGTATAATATTCAAATTGTGATAGACTCGTCAAAATATTCGATAGAAACGTCAAGGCATTCGATAGAACAGACCCAAATTATATAATCCAAATTTATAAAAAAAAACGCTTGCCCAAAACAATTATTAATTGGATTAAAATAATGTACTCCTTGCGTTTTCCGTTTACTGAAATAAAGCATAATTATCCTATATATCGTAAGTGACCGACGGCAGCTAACTTTGGTTTAGGAGGTCAAACTTTTAAAGCAAAAGTATGTATGATTATGCTACAAGGTGATTTATATTCTTTAAAATTGAAATAAACTCTCAATGGCGCCTATAGTCAAATTGTTTTCAAAAGGTAAATCTTTTGTGGTTAATTTTTAACGTTAAATTTTTGAAAGTTTGACGGAAATGATAGTCAATTCATTCTATATTCTGGTAAATGAACAATCGTCAGATTACCTTGGGTCAGCTCGTGTTAGAATCTATTTAAGTATGTTGTATATGATGAAAACATATGTATACATTCAGTTAAGTTAAAGCCAAAAATGCGCCGCGTGAAAGCGATGTTCGTTAAACGCCTTTCCCATCGACATAACCGCGGGGTACGTCGGTTGGGACTGGGATAAAACTAAAAGGAGGGAAAGCGGGAAGAAGGGAAACTGCACATTAAAATAAAGATTATGACATAAGAGTTAGTTTTAAACATGGGGTTAAAGTTAGAGTTAGTTCTGGGGTTGAGATTAGTGTTCAGGGGAGGGTTTAAATTAGTTTCCGTAATTTTAGTGAACAGTTTCCCTCTTTCCCTCCTTTTAGTGCTGACCCTTGCAATGCTGACTGATGGCATTGTCTATGTGGGGGGTTTCCACGTACAATCGTTTTCTTGTTTACGCACAGCAGTTGGAAGAAACCAACTTTGTTACAAAACCAAGGATATTGTTACATCTGATGAATAAATTCCGACACGTTTAGTTGAGACGCCCCATGATCTTGCGCCCGCCGTGGTACGAGGTCAATTGCCTTTAAATGACCCGAGCTCTTCGTTTACCGAATTTAGACAAGTGTGTACTTAATGCGCCCAATGTTTACCAAACAATTGGGTATCATACTTCATTATAATACGCATAATAGCGCACTTGTTTAATAAACCTGATCCCGTGCATGGATCACCGATGTACTCCGCAAACGGTGGTATATGCGGGTTTCCAAATTCTACAAAACTAGTCTTCTTTTTGTTTTTCTTGACTCTAAGTACATAAAAATATTTTGGGTTATGGATAGGATATTCATGTTTATCCCCGTGAATGGGAAAACCAAGGGGGTTAACACACGGGTAATCGTCAGATCACCTCGCGCCCACCGTCGGGTTACCGGAGCTGTTGCAGTGTGTTGTGTATGATAGACACGTTCCTTTAATTTAGTAGAACCCCATTAATCGACCAGTTTCGCACCTGCAACCCGTCGATTAAAAGGCGACGCACTTAACCGCCAGGCTAACGGGCAGGACAAGTTTATCCCCGTGAATGGGAAACCCAAGGAGGTTAACACACGGGCAATCGTCAGATTACCTCGCGCCCATCGTCGGGTTACTGGAGCTATTGCAGTGTGTTGTGTATGGTAGACACGTTCCTTTAATTTGCTAGAACCCATTAATTCGCTGGGTTCAGGCAATGTCCGTAAAGTACCTTGCCCAAGGACACTACCGACTAGCTAGCGACCAGTTTTGCACGACGCACTTAACCGCCATACTAACCGGCCGTGTGTTATGTTAATAAGTTGTTGCATTACGTAGGCTATCGTCATAGACTGTAAGTCACAATTTTTTTTAAACAAATTATCGCATTAAATATTGTTGTTCTTATGGCAGAACGTTATTTAACGAAACGAGTTTTTTAAGAGGTGGCGACACGATATTAGAAAATCTTGAAATTACTGCATTATATCCGGCCGGTGAGTTCGGCAGTTAAGTGCGACGCCTTTCAATCGAAAGGTTGTAGATTCGAAACTGATCGCTAGCTAGTCGGTTGTGTCCTTTGGCAAGACACTTTACAGACATTGCCTGAACCTATCAACGGATTAATGGGTTCTAGTAAATTGAAGGAACGTGTCTGTCACATTGCGATAAATCTGGTAAGCGGACGGTGAGCGCGAGGTGATCTGACGATTGCCCTTGTGTTAACCCCCTTTGTTTTACCATTCACGGGATAAACATGAATATCCTGTCCTATCCTTCTAGATAGCCTAATTCAGAAGCACTACTGCTGTGCTTTTTATGTTTGTTTACAGATTCTGATAAAGCCTTGTTTTGTGCGAAAGTTTTATGTTTTTATTTCCTCGATTTAGAAAACAAAAATCTCATTCAAACGTTGGGATGGTCGGAAGCGGGAAACTTCACAAGATTGGAATGTGGCCAGTAGCTCCGTTGCGCCGTCTGGAGGCCGGATCTATACGACTTCCACCAGTTAAAAAAAACGCGTAAAACAAACCGCGGGGACAATCTCCGCCGAGGACCCGCGAAAAAACGAGTGAATAAAAATATAAAAATTGCAACGGTTAAAAAAATGGCGAGGAACAACTTAGCCCCGTAGAAGTGTCTTTTAAGCGAAGTGCGCTTATTAAACAGCGCTCTGCTTCGGAATGGTAATGCGGCCGAGTTGATTTTCCGCAATAATGCCTTGTCGGGCTTGGCGAGGTTAAGCCGTTGTGGCTTCCACATGTACGAAGGCGACGATTCGTTGATGAAATCCTGTGATTCCCATGTTATAACAGGGCAGGAGGGTTGAGGCTTCGAGACCGGGTCGCCAAGATGGGACTCTAATACCTGAGAAGGGTTTGTATATTACTTGCGGGATGGAATAGGATACTCATGTTTATCCCTGTGGATGGGAAAACCAAGGGAGTTAACACACAGGCAATCGTCAGATCACCTCACGCCCATCGTCGGGTTACCGGAGCTATTACAGTGTGTTGTATATGATAGACACATTCCTTTAATTTGGTAGAACCCACTAATCCGCTGGTTTCAGGCAATGTCCGATAAGTGCCTTGCCCAAGGACACAACCGACTAGCTAGCGACTTCGTACCTGCAACCCTTCTCGGCTGAAAGGCGAGGCAATAAACCACCAGACTAATCTGTTGGACGGATAAAATATGATATTCGTGTTTTAACCCAGTAAATGGAAAAACGAGCAATAGCGGACAGGGATATGTGCATGTTTATCCCAGAGAATGGGAAAATGCAAGGGGCGTTATCACACAGGCAATCGTTAGATCATCTCGCCAATACCGACGGAATGGGGCGTTCTTACATGCGCAATCGCCAGATTACCTCGTGCACATTGTCGGGTTATAATATCTATTATAGTGTGACCCGACCGAGAAGCTTGCTTTAGAGTGAATTGCTTTCCAACCATAGGAGTACAGGTTTGAAACTGGTCGCTAGATCGTCGGTTGTGTCCTTGGGCAATTCACTTACTTAACAGACATTTCCTGAACCGAATGGATTAAATGGGCTTTGACAATACTGGAAGAGCATCTCAATAAAACACCACACTATATTTGCTTCGATAACCCGACAATTGGCGGGGGTCTTAATTTTTATAATCTTAATTTTAATGTGCGCTTTCCCTCCCTTTAGCGTTGACACGATGGGTGCGAGATAATATTTGCCATGATTGCCGCAATGACGGGAATAAACATGAATATCATGTTCTGCTCTATGAATTTGATCAATACATGCTGATGTATTAGTTCAAGCAATTTATTCACTGAGTTCAGACGGGGTCGGCTGAGTGCGATGACACAACTGACTGAGCTGAACAATAGGAACAATATAGGCAAAGATGCCTAGAGCGGTTGCGGTTAACAAAACACACTACACCGCACATATAAAGCAATAACTGTTATGTAGAAACGCCCTTTGGGTGGCGTTAATAAAGGGCAACACTAAAAGGGGGAAAGCGGGAAGGAGGAAAACTGCTCACTAAATTACAGAAACTAATTTAAACTCTTCCCTAAACACTAATCTCAACCCTAGAAATAACCCTCTTTAACCCCATGTTTAAAACAGACTCTAATTAATATCATAATCCTCATTTCAGTGTGCAGTTTCCCGTCTTCCTTCCTTCTCGCTTTCCCTCCTTTTAGTTTTCACCGTTTATAAATCGGATTACGTCACGAACCTTGGAATATTTAAATAAGTGGTTTCCTTCCATCCGAACGGGAAACCCCCCTGTGACGCGGACTTTCGTTTTCAACATGGATAATCCTACGTCTGACTGCAATGTCGGTGATATAATGCCCTGCAGATAAAACACATATTTTTGTTGGATTTTTTATGATTAAACTATATGGTGGCGGAAAACTATACGATTAACAGCCGGTCACAATACCACATGCTCACTGCCAGGTTAGTCTGACCGGTTAGTCTGGTGGTTTAGTTCGTCGCATTTCAACCAAAAGGTTTCAGGTTTGAAACAAATCGCTAGCTAGTCGGTTGTGTCCTTGGGCAAGGCACTTAACGGACATTGCTCGAACCCAGCGGATTAATGGGTTCTATCAAATTAAAAGAACTTGTCTATCATACACAACACACTGCAATAGCTCCGGTAACCCGACAGTGGGTGCGAGGTGATCTGACAATTGGCCGTGGGTTAACCCCCTTGGTTTTTTCCATTCACGGGTATAAACATGAATATTCTATCCAGGTACTGTATTTTAATTGTTTTTTTGTTCCAGCTGAACAAAAATATAACAAACCTGAGTTATGAAGTGCAAGAGAGCGTCCATGAGCCAATAGCAGTCTGTAGTCTGGTGGGCACTGTCTATGCAGTTTGAATCACCATACACGGCGAGTCTGCCGCCATTTTCCGTGGGAATCTGGTCAATTGTAAAATAAGAGTCAGGGAAGATAGTGTTGAACATTACCAGCATACAATAATTAGTCCTTGCTGTGTGGCAGAGTGGTTATGGCACCGTTGATGGCAAACAAATAGACATCGGTTCGATACCCACTCGACTAGACCACACTTTTTTCTAATACCAAGGCAAAAATGAATAAACTAAAACTAAACTATAACCACACTGTTGTATTTCTGCTTAAAGCACAAGTAATTAAAAAGTGCGAATCTTAAACAAGTGAGGTGAAACATGCCATGGAATTTTAACACGAAGGTAATGCATAAAAGATGATTCAACTTATGATAATTTTTTTGTAGCTTATGTAAGAATTTTTATGCTTATCTCCACAGGCAACAGACTCAAATTTTTATTTGCCGTTTTTTTCCCGTTTTCCAAATTGTCGTTTTGCTGTTTTTTCCCCGTTTTTCAAATTTTTATCAATAGTCCTGCTTCATGTTTTCACCGTGGAAACAAAAAATAATCCAAACCCAACTTTTCCAGCCCTTGGGCAAGGCACTTTACGGAAATGGCCTGAACCCAGGGGATTATTTGGTTCTACCAAATTAAAGGAACAAGTGAATCATACATAACACAAAACAATAGCTCCAGTAACCCGACGATGGGCGCGAGGTGATATGACGATTGTCTGTGTGTTAACCCCCTTGATTTTCCCATTTACGGAGATAAACATGAACATCCTATAATAATAAAGACAACCCACCTTATACATCCCCAGTATAGGAATCCCCTCAGTTGGAACGGGACTGGAACCGGACAATATTTCCCTTCCTTGGTCTTTTAACGATTTCCGTAATATCATTGAGTTCTGGGGAACGGGTAGACATTGTTGTGGAAATGAGTTAATTTCTATCCCTGCAGTAATATGTGCAGGTTTACAGGCAGTTATTTTGTGCCCTGTAATCATGCCCGCATGTATGTAATTATTATTTACTTTGGTATGTAACATTCTTTGCGTGCATTTCGTGCTAAATAACCCTTTGTGTTTCGTTTTAATTTCATTAACTACCTACCAAGTACCTCTAACACAAGAATACAACAGAAATAAACAAAAGCCTAAATTCAGTATGTTATGGCATTTACAAACGTGTTTTATTGTTAGTGTTACTACCCTTATTGTCACTTGAAAATTTAAGATTGGTATGTTAATGATGGTTACAACTCTGGTAATTTAACTCTTTAAGATTAGAATTTTTTCAGGTTGGCATTTTTATTGTCTGGTCTGTCCGGTCGGTTAGTCTGCCGGTTAAGTGCATCAACTTTTAATCGAAAGGTTGCAGGTGCGAAACTGGTCGCTAGCTAGTCGAACGTGTGAACCATACACACCACACTGCAATAGCTCCGGTAACCAAACGGTGGGCGCGAGGTTATCTGACGATTGTCTGTGTGTTAACCCCCTTGGTTTTTCAATTCACGAAGATAAACATGAATATTCGATCCCATCATATCCTTATACAAAGTGACCAAACTGACCTCAGGAAATTGCAGCAAAGAAGTGCCAGAAGCAAAATGCACTTCGTGACTTGAGATCGAATACTGTCCTTCGTACACCATGTCAGAGAACGCAACGCCGTACGGTTTCAGGAGGTTGTTTAACGCTGGAACATTGCTTCCCCCAGTCTCTGGCAACCACCATCTTCGGGTGTTCTCGTCATAAAACTTCACTTTGGCCATCACTGATGTATTGTACCAGTCAGCAAACACTGAACGGGGAAATTGATTGGAATTAGTTGGTGCGGTTGATCGAGTAATGGGCCTTCTATGGCCTACATTCCTGGTCCCAGTGCTACCATGGACCCACCCATACTAATGTAATGTATCATAGCCTAAATTCCTGGTCCCAGTGCTACCATGAACCCACCCATACTAATGTAATGTATCATGGCCTAAATTCCTGGTCCCGGTGGCTACTGTGAACCCGCCCATATTAATGTAGTGCTGTCGCTTTTACACACTTAAACAGCTTTAATAATGCCCACAGCAGGGCATACGTTAATTAAACACCAGATTAATTTGTGAGTCATGATGAAACTTAACTTGTAAGGATAGGATAGAATAGGATATTGATGTTTAAATGGGGAAAACCAAGAAGGTTAACACACGGGCAATCATAAGATCACCTCGCGCCCACCGTCGGGTTACCAGGGTTATTGCATTGTGCTGTATAATTGAGACATTCTTTCATTTTAATAGAACCCAATAATCCGCTGGATTTAGGCAATGTCCGTTAAGTGCCTTGCCCAAGGATACAACAGACTACCTAGCGACCAGTTTCAGAAAGGCGACACACTTAACCACCAGACTAACCCGTCGGACAGTTCAAATTTATTGGCAGAAAAGAGGTTATAACTCTGAAGCCATAATGTCCACAAATTTGACATGATAATGTTAAAAAATAGAAACGTGTTAAATCTTTATTTGGTCGGGAAATAGTTTGAACAACAATGATTCCCAAAACATTGGTTGATTTATCAAAAATGGAATGATTTATCAAAAATGGAATGATTCATCAAAATTGGGATATACGAAATCATAGCCATTACTTCAAGGAATGTGGATAAATCACTTGGTAAATAGAATTTGCACGTTTTTAGTTTACTTTCTAACGAAAGGTTTAAGGTTCAAAACTGATCGCTAGCTAGTCGGTTGTGTCCTTGGGCAAACCACTTAACGGACATTGCCTGAACCCAGCGGATTAATGGGTTCTACCAAATTGAAGGAACGTGTCTATCATATACAACACACTGCAATAGCTCCGGTAACCCAATGGTGGGCACGAGGTGATCTGACGATTGCCTGTGTGTTAACCCCCTTAGTTTTCCCAGTCACAGAAATAAACATGAATTTCCTATCCCCATGCTTACCAATAAGACCCAAGCCATCTTCTGTTATATCTCTGTGCAATTTAGCGATTTCATCCGGGTAAAATTCCTCCTCTGTATCAACTACCAACAGTGTGCTGTAGTGCTTTGCAGTAAAACATGTGTAAGGTGATCCCAGCACCTATCAAATAATCGACATGTTTGATTAAGGGCTGCATTTAGACGGTCAATCGTTATGTCCTGTAATAGTTATGTCCCAGTGTAATAGTTATGTCCTTTAAAAACTACACATTGACCCGAATCTTATATTAAGACCAGTATGCTTGCTTGGATACAGAAGGGATTGATTTTTACCTCATTGATTTTAAGGGCTCATTTATATTAAATGATTACAGCTCTTTATATTCTTGTCTTACACTTTGTCACACCAACTTGATGATTTGGAAAGTTATTTTTTAGAAAATTCTAATATCTGCCTTAATTTTATGTAACTAAACTGCAGTTATCTTATAAATCGTAATGACTACTTTAACACTTTGCCCGGGCCCAATGGCACTAAGGGAATTTGTACTAAATTACAACCATGTCCAACCTCAACTAACAAGATAATACATTGACACTACTGGCACAACAGATCCGCCAAACTGGTCAAGAACCACTGGGCAAGTAATATTTGTACATTCATGACCTTCAGCCTTGGATCTAATAGAATCCATGAAATTAAGAAAAATTACTATGAATATTCAATTTTTAAGTAAGGTGTTTTACAATTCAACCTACCTCAACAAAATAACCAGCGCCGCGTAAATGTAAGTAGAGACCACGGAAATTTGTGTGAATGTGGTCCCCATTCCAATCCAAGGGATCGGTTTTCATGTGAAGGTCGTCCCGCGGAAAGTAGCCTGAAAAGGACACATAAGTTTTGGTGTTTTATAAGTACCGTCAGTGGTTGGAAAACCAAAGCTATTATAAATATTTACAGTTGATACAATAATATAGCAGGGTTACAACAATAAATCAATAATTGTAAAAATGTACACTTAAACAGTCACAATCTGTGAAGTGGCGTCATGATATGAAAAACTGGAAGCTGCAACCCATGGGTGTATAATAGGTTTTCCAAACTAAAATATAGCGTTAGTGGGAACATAGCCATATAATACCATCGACCATCTTACCAGGAGGGTAACGTAGATTATGGAACTGGTCCCACAATATTCGCTTGGCTCTTGGTGGAGTGGCTATCACTTTGACTTTGATGAAAAGTTTAAGGGTGGAAGATTGTTCCCTTCTATTATTATCATCACTTGGAGTGACAACCGTCACTTCAACGTGACCCTGAGCCACTCCTTCCCATTGTTCCGCTGCTTTGTTGGCAGTAATGGATACGGCCAGGTATCCGGACCAAGGCCATAGTGTTTCGGAATATGTAAACGCAACCTAGAATCGAAAGAGTAGGATAGGATATTTCTGTTTATCTCTGTGAATGGGAAAACCAAGGGAGTTAACACACAGGCAATAAATCATGCAATACCGGTCAGTAATACAAATATATTACTACCTAATTACATAATAATGATACATCTAGCAATGCTGTTTAGATGGGCTTGAGTGGATTAGAAACTATAGACTACATGCATAAGGAACACACAGTGGGTGTATATATATAATGCATTATATATATATATATATATATAACTATATAATGCAGGCATAAGTATCTTTTTACTGAATATGTGTCATATCATAATTTTGAGGACTTGTAATCAATTTGCATTTCTAAACTTTCAATATTTATTGAAGGATAGTTCTCAAAAATTGACTCAAATCGGTCTGTTGTGCGAAAATGGTTGTCAACCTGGACTCTATGATAAAGCATTGGATCATAACCAGACAAGATTTGTTTCAACTTTTCTACCCATTGCGCAGCGCTGTTGTGGGCGTGTGCAAAATACTTGGGGTTGGGGGTTGAGCCGCACAATGGGTTATGTCATAATGGCTTTTCACAGCCAATGAGCATGAACAGTTATTGTCTTATCCAAGAACTGGTTTTTAGCCAACCAATAGAATTTATATTTAGAGATGCAAAATTTGTAAACAGTACTCTTTACCATAAAAAGGCATAATGTAACCTGCAGATCAGTAAAATGCAAAATACAAGCTGAAATTTCAGGTGTTTAATTGTTTATACCTTTTTATGGTCGGGCTTATAATTGATTTTTATATCCGCTTGCATATACATAAATATTAAGGGAAACAGACATGTCTCACCTCTATGTATTTCCCATTCTGAGAAGAATAAGGATGCCAGACGGGCCGACCTTTTATCATCCCGGTAACCCCCATGCCATTCAGTATCGTGATATTAGCAACAACTGGCATCGCAGTGTAGTAGATGGGCTGACTACAGTACGGCCACATGTAGGGACACTTGGTGAAGTCCAAGTAACTTGGAACAAAGCTGGCTTGTGGCTGGTAAGAATTCAGTACCTTAACATAGAATATTTTTTAGATAGAATTGATTAAAAATGGCGAATCGATGGGTTTGTATCGGTTCCTCTAAATACCCAGTGTGGACAGTGTGCCAGAGTTAGGGTTAGAGTTAGGGTCAGAGTTAGAATTAGGGTAAGGGTTTTAAGTGTGCCCACAATGGCCACAGTGCCCTTACACTGCCCACACTGGGTATTTAGAGTCACCCGTTAGTATTAGGGGTGCGGAAAATTAATGGTTAATCGTTTTTATGGTTAACCGTCACAAATTTTAACCACAACCTTCGAAAAGAACATGACAATGAAAATCGGTTAACGGTTAACCGATTATTTTTACATCAGTTAACCCTTTTTTTAAATTAACCGTTAATTCGCAGCCCTAGTTTGTATAGGTGGTAACAGTGCAATGATACCTAAAACTATACAATTTAATACCGGATTAAACAATTTACTGATGATGGCAAACCTTGTATGCTTCAATCAAGTTAAGCTTTCCAATTCCTTGTTCAAACATGTTAGCAGTGGGAAGTCTATCCGCCGATGCGAGTAGACATTGCTTCACACTGGCTGGATTGATCAGGTCTCGTTGACTGCTTTTAACCGAGCTCAGCAGCAACGCCACGGCACCTGCCACGACCGGAGAGGCCACGCTTGTTCCTGACAAGGCGCGGCACCCACCCACGAGGTCGGAGGCATAGACGTTCAAGCCGTAAGTCACAATATCCGGTTTGATCCTGCCGTAACCGGATGGTAACTCCCAAGTAGTCATGCCTCGGGATGAAAATCGGGCTATGTTGTTGCTATAATCAATCCCTCCCACACCAATTACATCTAACTGGTCAGCAGGGTTGTTGAGAGTGCCTAAATATAGAATAGGATATTCATGTTTATCCGCTAGAATGGGAAAACCACGGGGGTTAACACACGGGCAATCGTCATATCACCTCGCGCCCATCGTCGGGTTACCAGATCTATTGCAGTGTGTTGTATTATTGAGACATTCCTTTTAATTTGTTAGAACCCATTAAACCGCTGGGTTCAGGCAATTTCCGTTAAGGGCCTTGCCCAAGGACACAACCGACTAGCTAACGACCAGTTTAGAATCTGCAACCTTTTGGTTGAAAGGCTTCGTACTAAACCGCCAGACTGACCGGTCGGATAAATTCAAGTACTAAGTGATAAAGCCAAGTTACATATTAGCTTTGTGCTATGTACATGACTATTTATATATTTATTAATAATTCATGTTTATAAAGCAAACTAAATCGAAATCTTACCATAAAGTGGACCGTCATTTCCAATTGCAGAGACCATGATCACATGGTTTGCAGTAAGCTCCCAAACTTTTTCAACAAAGGGTTTGTCCATGAAGTCCGGTCCTCCGATACTCAAGTTCAGTATATTTACTTTGCGCAGTATTGCATAGTTAAATGCATCAAGAAACCAGGACGTATAAGAAACCTTTGTTAAAAGACAAAAAATGGTCAAAAGAGTTATTACATTGCATGGTGGTTTTTATTCTGTCCATCCGCTTTGATTAGAGAAATTTATTAATAAGTTGTGCAATGTGTGCAGTATATAAAAAAATGGTACCATATTGTTGATACCAAAAAAAAATCCAAATTAAACAATAAACTTATAATATATGGATATACAATAATACATGTATAGATATGTAGGGCAATGCTAAAGAGAGGGAAAGTGGGAGGGAAACTGCTCACCAAAACTATGGAAATTAATTTTAAACCTTTCCTAAATACTAATCTCAACCCCAAGACTAAACCAAACTTCAACCCCATGTTTACAAATAACTCTAATGTCCTAATATTTATTTTAGTGTGCAATTTCCCTCCTTCCCGCTTTCCCTCCTTTTAGTTTTCCCTGATATGTAGGAGCAGATTACTTAACTTAAAATAAAACTATTTTTAGAATAGGTTGTTATAGAAACAAGGTGACCGTTAAAATTATTTACATATAATTAAATAAGTAATATGAATTCCAATACCTGATTTATAGTGAAGACACGGAAAATATAAAGATCAGACTCAGGTGCTAAGCCTGGGCAAGCTTGAGATGATCCTCCAATAACACCAGCGACAAAAGTGCCATGCCCGAGACCATCGTTACCAGTTTCTTCATCAGTCCAATCAGTTCGTTCGATCACATTTTTAAAATGTGGATGTTTGGCTGGTAATCCAGTGTCAAACACAGCCACTTTAACACCTTTACCCTTAAATCCAGCATCCCACATTTGCCTGGCCTGTACCTCCTATAAAGCACATTATTGAGGTGATAAAATAGGCAACCAGTTTTTGTGCTAAGCGATGAGCATACAAATAGAAATTAAGCAAACTATACTAGAAAATTAATTAGTAAGTTAAAAAAAATTAGGGGTGACTAAGTGGTAGAGCATGGCAACGCTAATGGGAAGGTAGGTGTTTAAAACCATTTACTTTCTGGTAGGGCAAGTCTTTAGTCATGACTATTTACAGATGCTGCTTTAACCTAGTGAGTTGTTACGGACAGACTTGTTATCTTTTGATAACTGTGATGCACAAATTTTTTAGAATATCTAATAATTTACTACGTCATGTACAAATCTTCAGTGTGGATTTTACACCAGTCTGAATACACAATAAAATGTTTATTCACCAAAATTTTTCGCATCACCACACCATTTTGTTAAATACGCACATACCATATATTATAGAATAGCCTAAGAACGCACCTCTGCAATCTGAATTTGAGTTCCAATTGCTCTTAGCGGCATTCTCGATTTATGGGGGAAATGTTTCATTTGATTCAAATAGCTCATCCAGTTCGATTTACCAGCGAATTGTTTCAAACCGCCAATGAATTTTCTTTGTGGGGTAATCGATTTCACTCGATGATGTTTCAAATCTTTAATCTAAAAATTACAGAGGATTTACTCTGTAACTCCATCATGTGATGTAATTGTCGAAAATCTAAGTTCATTTTTTTCTTGCAAAAATTATATATTAGGATAGGGGATGGGATATTCCTGTTTATCCATGTGAATGGGAAAACCAAGGGGGTTAACACACAGGCAATCGTCAGATCACCTCGCGCTCATCGTCGGGTTACCTGAGCTATTGCAGTGTGTTATATATGATAGACACGTTCCTTCAATTTGATAGAACTCATTAATCCACTGGGTTCAGCCTATTTCCGATAAGAGCCTTGCCCAAAAACACAACCGACCAGCCAGCGACCAGTTCAGAGCCTGCAATGTTTCGGCTGAAAGGCTTCCGCTAAACTACCAGACTAACCGGTCGGATAGATATATATACCTCCATTGCAAAAGCCGAATCAATCTGCAGTACATCAAAGTCACTTGGATGGACATTTGCAGCATTTCTTCTTTCCAATACACCCCACGATGTAAAGTTTATGTGGACCTTTTTCATAGCATCACAAATTATATCGTATCGTTCAGCTTTAGAATACCATCCGTCAAGTTGAATGATGAACTCGTTTCTTAGAACTTCATTGTTCTCTATCCCATCTTCAGTAAATTTACTGTCAAATTTCTCCTCTTTGAGTTTGTGCAAATGTGAAATATTTGTAAATTCTTTTATAGCATTAAATGCCTTATGCGAATGTGTTTGTGAATTTGTATTCTTTTGTGAAAAAAAATTCCGAGAATTTTCTTTTCTTCTGTCTAACGGAAAGCTTACATTTCCTGCTTCAGATAAGTCAAGCAGTTTTCCCATAGTTGAGACATCATTGAAATATAGAAATAAAATCCCGGCTATGAGCAAGAGTGAATGTAGTTCGAATAAATTGCTATGCATAGTGGCATGCTGATTTTACACGAGTGTCTTTTGAAGCAATATGACCATAATAAAAATTTAGCAGCACCTCAACTTTTAACACAGAAAACCATTGATCTGCAAAAAAAGATTTTAATATAATGCTGCATGAAGTTACAGTGTTATAGGACCTAGACAAGATAACCATACGAAAATTCAACAAGCAAGTATTATTATATACCATGATGAATTTGTAAACAATATACATTGATTGTAATTTATGTTTATCACAGATTAACGTGTTAAGGTCTTTTAGGTTAACATTATTTAGTTACAAAATTCCGCCTTTCAGTATCTGACGTAACCACCAACGTTTTATTTTTTTAGGTAAAAAAACTCTGTTACCTAAAAGGTCTCTTGGTCATTATATAACAACATAGCGTCAAAACTTTCATAAAAATTGGTAATTAAAACGATAATACACTTTATCAAATACAACCAGACGTACGAAATCCGATGTTTAAACTGGTTCGTAAATCAAAACACACTTCACATGACAGATGGGTCATGCTTGAATACGTTTGGTCGAAGGTATTATGACGCGTTTGTTGTATTCTTAGTAAGGTATAAACGGTTATGTGACTGAATGGTAAGCGCGACCGGTTGTTACAGAAGTCTCTAAACAAAACAGACATAGCGACAAGCCAATTTCGAATTCGAAACTTAGGGCAATAAAACAATATTACAACCGGCCAGGTTAGTCTGGCGGTTAAGTGCGTCGATCGAAAGGTTACAGGTGCAAAACTGATCGCTAGCTAATCGGTTGTGTTCTTGAGCAAGGCACTTTACGGACATTGCCTGAACCCAGCGGATTAATGGGTTCTACCAGATTGAAGGAACGTGTCTATCACATACAACACACTGCAATAGCTCCGGTAACCCGACGATGGGCGCGAGGTGATCTGACGATTGCCCGTGTGATAACCCCTGGGGTTTTCCCATTCACGGGGATAAACATGAATATCCTATCCTATCCTATCCTAATCCGACGGTGGGTGCAAGGTAATCTGACGATTGGCCGTGTGTTAACCTCCTTGGTTTTCCCATTCACGGGGATAAACATGAATATCCTATCCTATTCTATCCTACCTGCAGAATGCGATTTTGGATTCATCTTTTATATGTGTATTGCTAATAAAACAATATTTAAGATCGCTATGGGCCTACGTTTTAAATAGTATCTGAGTAAAAACTGCCTGAAAACGACATATTTTGAATATATCAGGGAATTATCTTATCATGATTCACCTAAACTGGACACTGTAGACGTGTAGAGTGTAGATTAAATTCATATTAATCAATATTATACTAAACGCGGTAACCTTATTGGACATTTCCTTTCTGATTTTATGTGGCGTAAACGTCGATAACTATTGGTATGAGCGGGATTGAGTTTTGTGGAGTTTACCGGAAACGGTCAAATGTAATGTACGTGGCATTTATATTTTTTCATTCGTCTTAAAATTTCTTATTGATTATTGTTTGCCGCCACTACGGTTTCGAGACACTCCAAAAGCATCGGTAACTGGACTGTTATAAGCACGAATTCGCAGACTACCATTCACGGGGATAAACATAAATATCCTATCCTTCCTATAGGCCTTTCTTATATAATTTTTGTCTAATTTGTCTACCAAAATTGAAGAAACATCTAATTGATATAGAGTACACTGCAATAGCTCAAATAAGTTGACACCAGGCGTAATTTATTTTGACGAATATTCGTATGAGAACACGCACTTAAATATTTTAAGGCAATCAGACGACTCCCCGTGTGATTGCGTTTTCCCATTTACAACTTGATTTTGTTGTCATAGCAGTCACGATGCAGACATCCCTCTATGTTTAGTAAAACCCTCCGCTGGATTCAGGCAAAGGTCGCTTTGTTTGCTAACAAGAACACCACTGATTAACTAGCAACGATAATTTTCAAATCTGCACCCCTTCAGCCCCACGGCGCAAAAATCTAGAATTCAACTGGGCCAGTAAGCTATCACCGGGTTTCGAACTCATAATGGACTCGTCGTTAAGACCGTTTATTGTATTTCAGTATATGTGTTGGTTGAGTTATCCATTCTACAACACCACTGTACACAGACAGCAGCTTTGAATTTGGGATTGGGAATACGGCACTTTAGTTTTCTATGGTTTATGAACAACACTTTAAAATCAGAGTTTAAACGTAAAAACACATTGCCTTGTTCTGTATATAAAATTAGGACGTTAAAGTAATAAACATGCAACAAAATAAAAATAATAAAGGTTTGTAATGAACGGCGGAGAAGATAAGTGTATATGTATTATAAAAAACTGGTAGTTAGTTTTAGTAACAAACACACGTAACACACAACGCCATCTGACCATGGAGCCGCAACGTAAACGCATTAAGAAATTTAAAGAAGACCCTGACGAACGAAGGAAACTATCTACTGCTGACTTGGTAAGCAATGCAAATTCAGCTACCTGCAGTGTAGTAGATGTAAATATAGATATCTGCAACATATTAACCCTTTCCTCTTAAATGCCATATTTGTCTAACTAAATCATTTAAAACTGCAATTTATAACAATTTTTGGTAAAATAGTCCGGCCGGTTGGTCTGGTGGTTAAGTGCGTCGCCTTTCAATCGAAAGGTTGAAGGTGCGAAACTGGCTGTTAGCTAATCAGTTGTGTCCTTGGGCAAGGCACTTAACGGACATAGCCTGAACCCAGCGGATTAATGGGTTCTACCAAATAAAGGAACGTGTCTATTATACCCCTATTGGAAAGTTCGTTTTCTGTGCGCCGGATTTTTGCGCCAACATTTTTTAACCTAAATTTTGCGCCACGCCAGTAATACTAATTTGCGCCACCACAAACAAAGTTGCATAATTTTTAATTAAAACTTTGAAATTTAAACCTTAAAGTGTCAAAAATACTGACATAAATGAAAGGAAGTGTAATCACGCCACGCCAGCATGATTTTTGGAGTTTTCTGCGCCAATTACCGAAAAAGTAGCCTGTGCACCACGCCAGATATATCCGGCGCATCATACGAACGAACTTTCTGCAATAGCTCCGGCAACCCGGCGGTGGGCGCGAGGTGTTGTGACGACCATGTTAACCCCCTTGGTTTTCCCACATTTATGGCGATAAACATGAATATCCAATCCTACATTGTCACATGTCAGGTAATTGATCTGCTGAACAAGGCTTCCATGTCCGTGGAAGATTCCATTAAAGTTGAAAAGTTGAACCAAGTCAAGGAGCTAGTAATAAACAAGGACCCTGAAATGCTCGATAACTTCACCGATGAGGTGGTTGCGTTCCAAGCAGATAGATCGCAAGAAGTTCGGAAGTTTGTGGTCGGTTTTATGGAGGAGGCTTGGTAAGTTAGTATCATCGTCCTATCGGTTAGTCTGGTGGTTTAGTGCGACGCCTTTCAACCGAAAAATTTAAGGTTCGAAACTGGTCGCTAGCTAGTCGGTTGTGTCCTTGACCAAGGCACTTGACGGACATTGCCTGAACCCAACGGATAAAGTGGTTCTACCAAATTAAAGGAACATGTCTATCATACGCAACTCACTGCAAGGGTTCCGGTAACTCGACGGTGGACGCGAGGTAATCTTACGATTGCCCGTGTGTTAACCCCCTTGTTTTTCCCATTCACGGGAATAAACATGAATATCCTA
>CH001841.1:532289-542830 GCA_000149265.1 Ciona savignyi | reverse complement strand
CATTATACGACTATGTAGCTCGAACGTCAACACAACTGACATTTAAAAAAGGTAATATCCCACCAATGCGCGCCAGTACGGGTTCCATTTTCTATATTAAATATATGTGCCATTTGTATGCGTTGTTTGTATAACCTGCGTTTGACGTCATTATACAGGGGTGAGCAACTTCTCTAGTCGGCGCGCCCGATGTGGGAAAATGAAGTCCTTGATGGGTCTAAACATTACATGAATAATATTCAATGTCTTAATTATAGTGTATGGATAGATACAGTCTACGAGCTGGTATAAATCCTTTTCAGACCGGACCAGGCCTGTGGGCCGTATGCTGCTCATGCCTGGTTTATTATGGGTCCCATTTGGAAAAATGGGACACATATTGTTTTTGTCCGTTTTTTTTTTTTCTTTTTTTTTCTTTTTTTTTTTTTTTTTTTTTTTTTTCGTCAAAGGTTTGACAGGCATGGCATGGCGCCCCGACATCTACCAGAAGGAATAATCGAATCGTAATGAAACTTAGTCATTCGTTAGACAACATGGTCTAGATGTGCAGAAACCAAAAGTTTAGGTAATAAATCGAAGGGAATTCCCCTGGGAGGGTAAAAACCAAAACGGTATTTTTTATGAAAAATTTAGCTTTTTGTCGCATGGCGCTTGAACGGCGGCTCTAATTTTAATCATATTTGGTGAAAAGTAAGTGTGTTAGTGACCGATTTAACACTTAAAAGAAATAAAAAAATTACCTTGGGAAATACCCTAAAAAATTCGATTTTGTACTGAAATCATGATTGTGACAGGCATGCCATGTCGCCTCAACATCTACCAGAATGAGTAATGGAATCGCAATGAAAATTGGACATTTTTTAGACAACATGGTTTAAATATGCAGAAACCAAAATTTTGGGTAGTAAATCAAGGGGAATTCCCCTGGGATGTTAAAAACCAAAACGCTATTTTTATGTAAAAAAATAGCCTTTTTTGGGCATAGCGCTTGAACGGCTGTTACAATTTGAATCAGATTTCATGGAAGGTAAGTGCATTAGTCACTGATTTAACACTTAGAAGAAATAAAAAAATTACCTAAGGAAATACCCGAAAAATAGGATATGTTCTCAAATCATGATTGTGACGAGCATGCCATGTCGCCCCGACATCTACCGAAAAAGAATAATAGAATCGTATTGAAACTTTGTCATCAGTTAGACAACATGGTCTAGATATGCAGAAATAAAAAAATTTTGGGATAAATGTAGGGGAATTCCCATGGGAAGTTAAGCATCAAAGCGTTTTTTTCTGAAAATTTGCCTTTTTGGGGGCATAAGACTTAAACGTCGGCTTTAATTTTGATCAGATTTCATGAAATGTAAGTATTTTAGCCGCTGCTTTTAAACTTAAAAGAAAAAAATAATCACCTATGGAAATACCCTATAAATGAAGATATGTTCCTAAATCAATATTGTGACAGGCATGGAATATCGTCCCGACATCTACAAAAAAGAGTAAATGATTCACAATAAAACTTAATCATTCTTTAGACAACATGGTCTAGATATGCAAAAAACAAAATTTTGGGTGATAAACTTAGGAAAATTCCCTTTAGACAGTTAAAACCAAAACGATATTTTTCGCTCAAGTTAGCTTTTTGGGGCATAGCGCTTGAATGGCGATTCCAATTTTAAATTAAATAAACAGATTTGATGAAAAGTTAGTGTTCTGGCAACTGTTTTACCACAAGTTCGGTACAAAATTGACCTGTCCCATTTAGCTTACACTTGTTCCATAAAAAATCACAATTTAATTTCCCGATTGCCGGCGTTTCAGACCATGTGATTAACGAAATATTAAACGATTACGTAATCACTCCCCAAAAGACGTTCCTTATCATGGAAACGGGAATCGTCTTTCTTGGTTCGTTGCGGTTTGCACGAAGACAATGACAGGGCCAAAAGTCCGCGCGAGTAACGCTTGTAATAATCGCGTGACGCACACTGTGCGAGTAAGAATTTACACCCGCAAATAAAAAAAAAAATAACGTTTACCGCGACCGTTTTCTATTCAACTGAAGTATACCGTTTTTATTACACACATGGCGCGTTTGAATACTAGAGCCTATAATACTTACAGCAGCATCATAATGTCAAATTGTTATAATACCACATTTAAACTGTTTTTACGTCATACAAACCACAGTTGCGAGCCATGTTTACTCACGTTACTCGCGTGAGCTTCCACACACGAGAGAATTCTTACTCGCCCAAAATTTGATGGAAAATCATTTCGTCCAATAACTAAATTGTATCACGTTTAATACTCAGTTTTTTAATATCCATTATTCTGCAACATCTTGTATTAAAAATGCGCGTGAGAATGGTATTAAACCCTTTCACCACGACGGAACATTTGCCGTTTTTGGCACTTTTGAGTAAGGTTGCTTTGACCTTGTTTGCTGCGAATACTGTTGGACTTAGGTAAAAATAATCTATTACAAAGTTGTCCAGTAGATAATTTTCTACAAATTGGTATTTTTATTTTTTTGATGACGTCGTAGAATTTGTAATGACGTCATAATTAACACTTCATACTCTAATTACTCGTTACTGGTAGCTTGTAGAAGATAGTAATGTATTACAAAGTTGTTCAAAATGAAATTTCCTACAAAGTTACGTCATTTATTTTTTGATGACGTCAACTAAGCGTGATGACGTCACACATGACTGACAAATATGGCATTTCATCACCAGAATCACTGTCGGCCTCGTTCATGCTGGCAGCCTGATCGGCTGTAAACTACCGCGAAGTTGCCATATTTCTTCTGAATATCATATAATAATGGAACAACAAACAAAACAAAGACGAAAAAATAAATAAATATCAATAGTAATTAGCGAAAGTCATATTAACATATGTATACATATATTGTTGAAAGATCGAAAATGACTGGTAAAAGCGAAAACAAAGATGGCTACTGCTAGTTTTATTCTCACAGCAACTAGTGTAACAGTTTTAACTCCCCAGAACACAAAAAAGCGATTGTTTACCTAAAAGTTAAACTAGATACAAAAATTGTTAAAAAAAATGTTTGGAGCAATATTACTCAAACATTTTAAATGTAAAGGTTATGTTTTTATGCGTTATTTCGAAAGATCTATTCAAATGCTTTCCAAAAATATATAAACTAGAAAAATCCCCCAAGAAACGACTGAATTATGCATTTTTTTTCGGGGACACTTCTAGGTTACAAATATGTAACCGTCGTGGTCTAAGGGTGATTCAAACACCATTGCGGCTACCCTGTCGTTCGAAATCGGTTTTTAATGTTGCACTCGGATTGTAATTATTATCATTTAATAATACTAAGAATTCAATTACCTAACCAATTCAAGTAGAGACAAAAATATCAGATTGGGATATCACGTTTACTTCGCGTTCGACTTTAATATAATTTACCAATAAAAAAAATTTAAGTCGCGTTATTTTAAGATGTTTGTTTGTGCGTTGACCAAAATATTTAATTATTTCACACACATTTGGAGTAATTCTATTTTTAAAAGTTTTTATAAGCCTAATTTATTTTACGACTTTATTAACACCGATGCGAAGATTGCGTATCAGTCTTCATCGTATTCGCACAAACATTGCGACTGAGTGTTAGTCACTATCATATATTCGCACTAACGGAGATAGTAACTATATTTTAAGCCTTTAAGGTGTTAGATCTTTGCAACTCGTCTCAGTTACCGCTGCTAAATCCTAGTTGTAACAAAAGCAATGAGCAACGAAATAGTACGAATCTCATTCGCGCACGGTAATAGTTTAACACCGTTTGAACTCGGAGATATACACGGCGGTGAATGTTAGTTAAAATAGCGTTTAGTTTGCATTTTTAACCTGTCCCGTCGGACAAGCGCCACGCAATATTTACTTGTCCCACGCAATAAATCACCTAAATAAGTCATATTTTAATTTAAAATTATTTAGCATAGCACATGACAGGTTGGCTACAAATTTGTATCGAGTATTAAAGCTTTAACCACTATTATACCACAAAGAATAAATTCAAAATTTACCCAGACAAATACCATAAAAAAATTACAATTGTCTCCATATCATGAATGTTAAAAGGCATGCCGTGTCGCCCTGACATTGCCAAAAGGAGTCGTCAAATCGAATTAAACCAATAAGTGTTAGATAACATGACCCAGATATGTAAAAACAGAAATTTATGTACCAAACCCAGAGGAATTACCCGAGGCAGTGAAAAAGTAAATCGGGAATTTAACTTCTATTTACTATAGCACTTGTCAAGTGGCTTTAATTTAAAATACATGTGGAGAAAAGTTCGTAAATCTAACACAATTATTCTTTTTTTTAACCTGTACATAAAAAAGACGTTTAGTTTTGTAAATTTTAATTCCAGTTAAGTTTTACTGATTCGTGTTATACATCTTTAATTTTCTATACAATTTAAATAAATATTTCTTACTTATATAGGGATATCTCCATTTTAGAGTTTTCCTCTTTTTAGTGACCTATATGAAAACAAAAGAACGTTTTTACGTGATGACGTCAAGTAGAACACAATGACACAGTGTTATAAAAAGACACTGTTTTAAATCTGTGGGAAGTCTTTCGAATTAACCTTATTCACGCTAAAATATAACGCCGAGTAGACTCTGTTAACAAAGAGTTGTATGGGGTAATTGTTTTATCTGGTGATAGATGCGATACGACAGTGCAATTAAAACCGATTATATGTCTCAAATAGTCATTTACGGCCACGGCGAAACAGACAATCCTCTAGACAAAGTGAGAAACCTTGAGCAGTTTAGATAAAGAAAAAAGTTTTATTTGCTATTTAAACTGCAATTGTAAATAGAAAGTCCTGCTGTATTTTATACTTAATATAGACTACAGTATTTTTACGTGTTATATTTATAACATATTTAATAACAATGGGTAAGAAAATGTTAACTGGTCGAGTGACTAAGGACAGAAAGAAAATGGAGAAGAGAAAAAATCGAGCTTACAAGATGATGGAGGTAAACTTTTATATAATATCAATGTGTTAATTTGTGAACAATTTTAAGTACAATAGTTTTAGCCAGAACAAACTTTTATGTTTAGCACGAATTTATACCGAAAAGTTTTGAAATGTAAATCATTGTACCGGGAATGACCATTATAATGCAATTACTGTAATCAAGCATTTATTTTGGCTATAATTAGTCAATGGATTAGGAGGAGGATAGGATATTCATGTTTATCCCCGTTAATGTGAAAACCAAGGGGGTTAACACATGGGAAATCGTCAGATCACTTCGCGCCCATCGTCGGGTTACCGGAGCTATTGCAGTGTGTTGTGTATGATAGACCCGTTCCTTCAATTTGGTAGAATCCATTAATCCGCTGGGTTCAGGCAATGTCCGTAAAGTGCCTTGCCCAAGGACACAACCAACTAGCTAGCGAGTAGCGACCAGTTTCGTACCTACAACCTTTTGACTGAAAGGCGACGCACTTAACCGCTAGACCATTATTATATTAAAATGTGCCTTTCGCTCACTAAAGGTAAAAAATGGCCGTAGATTATAATCTCTTAAAGATAACCTCTGTAAGCTTGAAATGCAAATGTGTAGGTGCAATGTCGGAAAATAATATAATTCATTGTATTAAAGCGAATAGCTTACCCACGCAAAAATGTACACAGACAAAGTGATGGATTAATAAATAAAACGAATATGTACGGTATAAGACTTGAAATTCATGTTAATTCTGGCAAATGGAAAAAATACTGTAGAGTTACCGGTATTCGTTAGATTAACACTCACCCACCGTCGGATTACAGGAGCTATTGCAGTATGTTGTGTATGAGTTTTTTTAGGTTACCACTCGGTGAAAAGAAACTTAGGTTACCACTCGGTGAATAGTTTTTTAGTACCACTCGGTGAAAAAAAAACAGCTGCAACAAGCAAGCGGCATCGATTGAATAAGCTTACTACTAAAAACCTATATATACCATAAGTTCCGTCAAGGGTATTTACTATACACGCCATAGGTTTATACGCTACGTTATTTCTTCCTTTTAGGAAACTGTATTGTAAAAAATGTATTGTAAACCTGATTTTTAAATATCAGAATTTCATTACAAGTTAAATTTTTATTTCGCCATTAGGCATGCGTGTTAGAAGAACGTAATTTCTGATTATATTTAACTATACAGTTTTAAAGTATGCTTGAAGGTCGAAAGGTTCCAATGTCGAAACAAGCAAATGGCTTATTTACTATTTATATTTATAGGCAAAGCACTCTGCCAGTAATGTACAACACATAGACGAGAAGTAATTTGACGATTGTCCTTCTGAATGCTTCCTCCGTTTTTCCTAATCCTAGAATAATCATTCTTTTTCATGATAGCAGTATGACCTATTGTATAGTGTGATGCTTGCTAGATTACTGGAGATATACGAAACTTACTCGTTAATTATGCACATGTTTTTATTTTCTATTAATACCACTAATTGCGTAAACAGGAAACTCCAACATCGGTAAAAGCTAAAGGAGAATGCAAAACGCCACCATTGCCTCGTGTTGCGGTAAGTCGATAAAATCTAATAAATTATAAGAATTGAAATAATGTATATTTTATTTACCTTTAACACTGCAATTATGTACTCTTTATTTTACAGAAAATAAGCGGCACGGAATTGGCTCTTGATACCAGTGTATCAAATATGGATAATTTCCACCGAAAATTGCAGTCTATAACGGTGAGCTTTTAAATTAATCTTTTATCCTCACGTCGCCAACACAAAATCCGACATTACTTTAAAATTTAATACTGAAAATATTGCCCAACGAACAAACAAACTAATGGCTGAAGTCCTTTTAACACTTTTTTCATTCATTAATTTTTGGTACATTGTATAACGACACATACCCATTTCCTAATTAATGCAATTGTTTTTAAATATTTACTGTGGCTCCTTTTACAATTTAGACCTGTATATGTATGTGGGGCCAGGGGTTTTTCAAAGAGTCTTGGTTGGCCGGGACCAAGTCCCACAATAGAACTATAAACCAGAAAGTGTCGCATGCGACGCCACTTTTTCGGAGGCGACACGCCACTTTTTTCGAGGCGACACGCCACTTTTTCGAGGCAAACGCCACTTTTTCGGAGGCGCCACGACACTTTTTTCGAGGCGACACGGCACTTTTTCAGAGGCGACACGACCATTTTTCAGAGGCGACACGACAGTCTTTCAGAGGCGACACAACACTTTTTTCTTGCCAATAACTCACTATGGGTTATAGTTTAGTAAATTTTTTTTATTATCCTCTTGGTTGGACTTTTGGTTATAAGCCTCTACCCAAAGTGTGGCACTGTACACCTGAATAGGATAAGATATTCATCTTTATCCCCGTGAATGGGAAAACCAAGGGGGTTAACACACGGGCAATCGTCAGATCACCTCACGCCCATCGTCGAGTTACCGGAGCTATTGTGGAGTGTTGTATATGATAGACACGTTCCTTCAATTTGGGAGAACCTATTAATACGCTGGGTTCAGGCAATGTGTGTAAAGTGCCTTGCCCAAGGACACAACCGACTAGCTAGCGACCAGTTTCGCACCTGCAACCTTTCGATTGAAAGGCGACGCACTTAACTGTTATACCAACGGGCCGGACATCTATTAAGCAGGGCCGGACATCTATTAAGCAAGGAGTATTATGTTGTCCAGTAGCATTTAAAGGCATCTATCTGGGTTATTACATTTCCCCTTTTAAATGGAATTATGCATTTACACTTTTGTATCTTAGGGGTGAAAAGTGCTTACCATGGATAAATAAATATGAAAATTTACTTTAGATTATGAAAAAAGAGTTGCTATCTCGCTCACATTTAATCATAAGTCCAACCAAGAGGAGAATAAAAGAAATTTACTAAACTATAACACATAAAAAAGTGTCGTGTCGCATCTGAAAAAGTGTCGTGTTGCCTCTGAAAAAGTGGCATGTCGGCTCGAAAAAAGTGGCGTGTCGCGTCGAAAAAAGTGGCGTGTCGCCTCCGAAAAAATGGTGTGTCGCCTCCAAAAAAGTGGCGTGTCGCCTCCAAAAAAGTGGCGTGTCGCCTCCGAAAAAGTGGCGTGTCGCCTCCAAAAAAGTGGCGTGTCGCCTCTGAAAAAGTGGCATGTCGCCTGGAAAAAAGTGGCGTGTCGCCTCTGAAAAAGTGTCGTGTCGCCTCTGAAAAAGTGTCCGACTCCATGTACCAACATGGCGTGAAACTAAACTCGACTGGCAGCGGAACCTCCACTAAACAGACAAACCGGACAACTCGTACTTGTATTCTTTATTAAGTTGTATCTCTATGTATCGGTGTGTGTAATCGCACAACGCTTTATAAAGCAAATAATGACGTAGATGGAAAACAACTGCTTTAGGTGTCAATGGCGTCATGAGGTGATAAGTGTCAATGACGTCATAAGGTTAAACAGAACGAACACAGTTGGCGTCGATTAAATGAAAGAAATGCAGTTTTTGCAAATATAATTTCAAAACTGCTACATGTATGTGCCTTATGAATAATGTTTTGTTTTTATTTATTCTGTTCTAGGACAATCTTATGACACCTCGACTTGTCCTGCATAGATTGACTGAGGCTGAAATTTTAGAGGCTTCTATGGTAAGCAATTAGCAAATTTAAGCTGAATGCCAATTTTGTTACTCCTTTATTGTTAATAGTAAATATAAACGTTCTTGCATTTCTTTCTCTGTTTAAAAAAACTTTTAAAAGGGGAAACCAAATTTTACTGATAGTGTATTAAATATTAATACATTAATACTAACAAATTACAGGTAAAATCAACGCAGCCCGTTTCAAAGGTTCCTGGAATCAGTAATCAATGGTTTCAAAGGTGGTATGCTGTAAATAAAATAAGTCATAATTTTAATCGAAGGAAGAAATACAAGAAAGATGAACAATTTAGAATTGCCGCTAAACAACGGATTTTAAAAAACTACCACCAAGTAGAAGATGTAAAGAAAAGGGTGAAGAAGAGAGTTTTGGCCAGTTACCATGAAGATGACAAAATTAAAGAAAAAATGAAACGACGAGTTTTGAACAGTTATCACGAAAATGACAAAGTTAAAGAAAAAATGAAACGACGAGTTTTGGACAGTTATCACGGAGATGACAAAGTTAAAGAAAAAATGAAACAAAGAGTATTGGACAGTTATCACGGAGATGACAAAGTTAAAGAAAAAATGAAACGTAGAGTATTGGACAGTTATCACGGAGATGACAAAGTTAAACAAAAAGTGAAACGACGAGTTTTGGTCAGTTATCACGAAGATGAAAAAATTAAAGAAAAAATGAAACGACGAGTTTTGGACAGTTATCACGGAAATGATCAAATTAAAGAACAAATTAAAAAAAGATTTGTTGAAAGATATCACGGAGATGACAAATTTAAAGAAAAAACAAAACAACGAGTTTTGACCAGTTATCACAAAGATAATAAAATTAAAGAAAAAGTGAAACAAAGGTCTTCTAGTTATATGAAGAGAAAGTATGAGAGTGACCCCACATTTAAAACTGCCTTAAAGGAGACTTCAAAGATACGTTATGAAGACGCTGGGCTAAGGGAAATAAAGAAAGCAGCCATGGGGCGCATCATAAAGAAGAAATATTATGAAGATGGTGAATTCCGGAAAAATGTGTCTGCTCAATCCGCCAAACGCATTAAAAAGTTATACCACACTGATAAGGAATTTAAGTCAACATTTGTAAAGAAAGTTAGAACTCGTCAATCAATAAAGAAAAAAGAAAAGAAGGATATATCAAAATGCATTGAGGTATTTCGAGCTCATTGCAAACTGCTTCCTAAATATGCATGCTGTGTATGCTATCGGGAATTCTTTTTAAAACAAGTGAAGCAGTTTTGCAAAAGCGATTTTCCTACAAATGTCAAAGCATATGTATTGGATGTTAATATTGATGGCCATCAATGGATATGCTTTACCTGCAAGAAGTACACGAAGCAAGGGAAGATGCCCCCTCAAGCTTGGAAAAATGGGTTAGACTTAGACGAAATTGTACCCTCCCTAAAAGATTTAAATACTCTAGAGCGACACCTGATATCTCCAACTCTCCCTTTTATGAAGATAGTTTCACTTCCACGTGGGGCACAAAAAGGGATCCATGGGTCGGTGGTCTGCGTTAATGCTGATGTTGGCAAAACCACTTCCATTCTTCCGCGATCAGCAGCATCTCACACTTTGATGAGAGTAAAGTTAAAACGTAAATTGGAGTACAAAGGCCATCATCTATACCAAGTAATCACCCCCAACAAAGTCAATTCAGCATTAGAATTTTTAAAAGAAAACAATCCTCTTTTTAAAGGTATGTAGGGTGCACTACATTTTGAGTACTCACATCGTAACAATAATATCATTAATCAATTTTAGATATTGATATTCATCATATTAATGAAGCTGAAAACGACCATTTACATTACACTGTAAATGAAAATCAAGGTGGGATTTTAGTG
>CH001841.1:478666-516368 GCA_000149265.1 Ciona savignyi | reverse complement strand
ACATTTCGATAATATACATTCAATCAGATGACAAAATGGAGTTGATTAATCCAAATGAAGGTGATTGGTGGGTTGTCAGGTTAATAGATCAGGACTATATGACATCAAATTTGGAAGGATATGTTCCATCAAACTACATTGCTAAATGTAGTTCCCTTGAATCGCAGCCGTGAGTTTTTATTAAAGTTTTAAAATTTAAATTTATCAATAAGTATATATACAAAACAAGATGTACCTTCACAATGCAGCTAGCTATATTTAGGAAACGATATTCATGTTCATCTCCGTGATTGGGGAAACCAAGGGGTTAACATACGGGCTAATGTCAGATCACCTCGCGACCATCGTCGGGTTACAGGACCATTGCAGTGTGTTGTTTATGATTCACATGTTCCTTTAATTTTGTAGAACCCACTAATCCGCTGGGTTCAGGCAATGTCCGTTAACTGTCTTGCCCAAAGACACAACCGACTATAGCAATAGACCAGTTTCGACCCTAACACCTTTTGGTTGAAAGGTGTCGCACTAAACCACCAGACTAACCGGTAGGATATTTGCCCAATTAGGTCCGTTTACGGCCAATGCTCTTGTATAACGCAGAGCAAATAATAAGCGTTTTAGGACTGCATACTTATGTGTAAAATTATTAACTCATTCACCTGGTACACTGGCGTTGACCTGCTGCAGCAGCAAATATTTGTTTTTCAATGGCTTTCATTATCAGCCGTGAAATACACTTAGTCGGGGAACATTTAATATAGTTTGATTTTGCATTTATAAACAACAGAATTTTATTTAAAAAATGTATTATACTTTGACATTCTTTTTACAGATGGTATTTTGGCGAACTGAAACGTCCTGAAGTATCAAGATTACTTAAGCAGCAGCATAATCCAAATGGCGCTTTTATGATAAGTAGGCCTACAAGCAATCCTAATGAATATGCTTTAACTGGTACATTAATATTTATGTTTAACCTATTTAGGATCAGTAATCTACGATTCGTGTAATTTTAAATATTTTTAAATTTCTTGTCACGATTAAAGATCCCGTTAGCTGGGATATCACATAACTTGGATAATCCCAGTTATAGAAGCTAGTCAAGTCATGTTTACGATTAAAAAAGTTGTTTGTCTAATTTTATGTAAGATCCCCCAAATAGTCACAACTGTTATAGTATTTATTTTGAAGTTCTTTAGGAAATACCAAAATCATAAAAATTTAAGACCAAACACACGACTTACTTTATTAATCCAGTTCAATACACTTTATATAATTGATAAAATACGCCATAAAAATTAGATTTTATGTAGACGAATAAAATAAACAAAATTTACTTAAACAGTTCTGCATGAAAATGTGTGTAGACATTACCTGATATGTCGTATAAACGATGGTGGGAGAGATAAACTGTATGTTAAACGAAAATTTCAAACTTCGACATTTTTATCTCTAAACGAATTGGTTGACCATTATCAAAGTACTGATGACGGGACAATATGTACCAGACTGACAGAACCATGTAGAAAGGTATGTATGCGACTAAGTATATATGTGATACATTATGAATATGTTAGTTGATGTGAATGAGAAAACGCAGTCGTTATCACATGAACAACCTTCAGATAATGTGGCGCACGGGTTAATGGATGTAATACATTGTTTGATATAAGACATTCTTTTAGTTATAAGCCATTAATCCAATGGATCCAAGCTATGCCTGCTAAGTGAATTATTTAACTTATGAATCAGCGGTTTGCCCAAGGCAGGTAAAGTGAAATTTCCCAGACTAGGTATCGATGGGACGGGTTTTGATCCACCAACTCTTTGTCTTACTGTCCTTAACCCATGCGGATTAGAGTAATCAAATCAATCAGACAGTACAAGCACAAAATATTGTACAGTAAATTCGAACTTGCTTCATACAAGCGTATAATAATGCTGGAAGGTGCGGTAGCTCTAAATACTACAGGATCGCTTGAATGGTTTACTATACTTTGTAATTACAAAATCCTTGAAGAAAACTTCTCTTACTAAAATAAAGATTATGATATTTGCGGAGAATCAAGTTTTTTTGTGGTTGCCTGGCGTGCTTATCCCAGCAATAAATCTGACCTGAATTCTCCAACTACTTAGACTGCGAATTGACTCCGCCCCGGAAGGTTTCTTAATTGTATCTTATAAACCAATTCAGTAAAACACATACAGTTAAACTGATTGACTAGACATGCCTGGAGCAGCGCCCCAGCAGGCGATTTATTTTGGTCCTTATTCCAAAACGCGTTTTCGATAATACAAAATGCAAAAGACTTTATACACAAAACATCAGCTTGCAATACCTATGGCATGGGGATTATATCCCGTTGGCACGCACAGGAAGTGAGGCACAAAGGTTTTTTAGAACAGGCGCACACAGCTGTACAGCATGCAATAATGGCTTACTTAAACAATTTAACAAAACTTAATATAATATGCAACAAATATTACACAAGCCGCGGATGTCACTACATATTAATGATAGGGTTGGGGTTAAAGTTAGTTCTGGGGTTTGGATAAGTGTTTGGGACAGGGTTAGAATTACTTTCTATATAACAATCTAAGCGATCCAAGCGCTCAAAGCGATCCTGTAGTATTTAGAGGCACCCGGTTTGTGTACTCATAATTATAACACAGGACGAAAATCCTCAAACCGATGGGTTATCACACGAACTTGCTGATAAATATGAGGTAGATCATTCAGAATTTAAACTCGGAAAAAAGCTTGGTGAAGGTAATTTTGGACAAGTCTATGAGGGTTTATGGAACGGAACAACCAAAGTGGCAGTGAAAACTTTAAAACAAGGTTAGAACTAATTGTTTTTGGTAGTAGCTAAAATATTTTACTTTGAATTTTACCCAATTCGTCAGATTTATCTAAAATCTTTTGAATTATTCTATTGTACGAACTTCTATATTCGCTTTTGGTTGTATGTTAGTTTAAAAAATACTTTGGTAACAAGCATACGACCAAAGGCCCTCTTTGATCCAGGACACAACCAACCCTGCATTGGGACACATTTGTCTATGGCTAGCGACTGATTTTTGATTAAAGTTAATTTCTACGAATGATCTAACCGGAGGAACGTTTTCTCAGTTTACCCTGCTGTGTGTTAAAGGCACGAATCTTGAAAGCATTTTCTTATTAATAAAATCCGAGTTGATACAAATAGCACATTAGCAAACTACAACATGTGTTCAGGTACTATGAAGGAGGAGAGTTTTTTGAAAGAAGCAAAACTGATGAAAAAACTACGTCATCCAAAACTTGTACAACTGTATGCTGTGTGCACACGTTCACAACCTTTTTACATCGTAACTGAGTTAATGTGCAATGGGTCATTGCTAAATTACATAAGAAGTAAATTTAGGCCTATTAACACTTTCTTTATCACGTGTTCCTTTCGCCTTTCCAACTAAAAGTTTAATTCTTTGGATTCGCAACAGCTGGCACGCAGTTAAAATTTACTGACCTTGATAGATTTGCGTTAAATGCCTTACCAAAGAACATGTCAACGATCGGACAGATTAGTCTGGTGGTTTAGTGCGTCGCCCTTCAGCTAGTCGGTCCACAGGCTAAGTGTCTTATCGAATATAGATTCAGGCGTAAGATCGTTTTTGTTTAAAATTCTATATATGAACTGTTGTTAGCACGACCATTCAAAGCTAGTTGTAAAAACACCAGATAACAAATTTAACACGGTGCCTTCTTGTGATAATATAATGGTTGACACCACATTTAGTATGGTATTTATATATATTTTTTAACTTTAGAAAACGATCTGAACATATCAACTTTGATGGACATAGCGGCGCAGATTGCTTCTGGAATGGCTTACCTGGAAACTAACAACTACATTCATAGGGATCTTGCTGCTAGAAATATTCTCGTTGGAAAAAACAATTGCGTCAAAGTTGCCGATTTTGGATTAGCTAGAGCAATAAAAGTTTGTCTAATAGGACCCTATAGTGTTTGTGTTATTCAGTTTGTACTGAATTAGACAATAATTGGTTAACGATATGCCTATTACCCAATCACGAACGTAGTGTTCCCCCTTCGCACTGTCGAAAGGTTAACATGAGGAAATATGTAACAAAACTAGCCATTCAGTGTTTGGACAATTTGGAATAAATTCATATCCACTAGTCAAATATATAGTTGTCTAAGTAACAATGCGAAAACTAAACTGCGATGTATATTTTAGGAAGAAATATATGAATCAACAAGCAAGCCATTTCCAATAAAATGGAGCGCACCCGAAGTAGCCTTACAGCAAAAATTTTCAATCAAGTCTGATGTTTGGTCTTTTGGCATACTTCTGACAGAGATTATTGGAAGAGGCAGAGTTCCATATCCAGGTATTTCAGCATAACCATTTTTTAAGTGATTAACATTGTGCACTGCATTTTTTACACGGTTCAATAACTTTATGTTAAGCCGGTTGGGCATATCATCCAACTCGGTTTAACAGAGCGTCCAACCATCCGCCGAAGGGTTGTAAAATCAAAACCACCAGTTTAATCTATTGATGAAAGTAGCTTAAACGCAGTAGATTATGGTTTGAGCTAAAACAGTCGTTCAGGATATGTATCAGTCGCGCTAACCATTTGGCCAGATGACCTTACATTTTGTGCAACATTGAGAAACATAGTACTACACACAACAAACGCTAGTAGTAATACCAATATTTTGTCAGATTTCACTAACAGAGAAGTAATCGATCAAATTGAACACGGATATCGAATGCCGCAATTGCCAGACTGCCCTGATAGTTTGTATGCAATAATGCTGAATTGCTGGGATGCTGACCCTAAAAAGCGAGACTCATTTGAAACTTTGCTGTGGAAATTAGAAGATGCGTATTCCTCTTACCTTTATAATGGTTAGAAAAGGCAGCACCATATATAATTATGAATGCATAAATTATAGTCAATTTTATGTGTAATAATATGTAATTATTGCTATGGTTTTAAATTGCTATGATTTTACGTGTGTACTGCTTATCTTATTTATGGCGGGCATTGGATGATGTACAGATAATTAATCCAGCAGGTATATAACATTTTGATTGGTTAAAAAACGCCTTTTTAACTAGTGTTTTACAATATGTTGCTTACCGATATTTACAGTTTTAATTTGTAATCTTGGATTTTATTGAACATTTTTGTAAAAAAAATTAGTCCTTCTGTACGAACCTTTTCAGACATCGTTAACTGAAGTAGACCGAAACGAAATATGCACTGGCAACAAATGTAAACTTTGCCGTGTTAGTATGCTATCGCCTAGTGTACTTAATGAACACGTATCACTTAAAGTGTACAGATACGGTTTTGTACTTGGGGAGTCTCTTAAGCTAGGCGTCAATAACCTATTGTCCAACACAGGTCCTCAATTCACCCACCACCAATACTGCGGACAACATCTACGTTGCATTATACGACTATGAAGCTCGAGCGTCGGACGACCCTGACATTGAAAAAAGGTAATATCCTACCAATGCGCGCCAATACGGGTTCGATTTTCTATATTAAAGATATGTGCCATTTGTATGCGTTGTTTGTATAACCTGCGTTTGACGTCATTATACAGGGGTGAGCAACTCTTCTAGTCGGCGGGCCCGATGTGGGAAAATGAAGTCCTTGATGGGTCTGATCATTACATGAATAGTATTCAATATCTTAATTATAGGGTATGAATAGATACAGTCTGCGAGCTGGTGTAAATCCTTTTCAGACCGGACCAGGCCTGTGGGCCGTATGTTGCCCATGCCTGGTTTATTGGAATAGAAGTTTGGTTATGTGCAATTGGATAACATTTCGATAATATACATTCAATCAGATGACAAAATGGAGTTGATTAATCCAAATGAAGGTGATTGGTGGGTTGTCCGGTTGATAGATCAGGACTATATGACATCAAATTTGGAAGGATATGTTCCATCAAACTACATTGCTAAATGTAGTTCCCTTGAATCGCAGCCGTGAGTTTTGACTATTGTTTTAAAATTTAACTTTATCTATAAGTATATATACAAAACAAGATGTACCTTCACAATGCAGCTAGCTATATTTAGGACACGAAATTCGTGTTTATCTCCGTGAATGGGGAAACCAAGGGGTTAACACGGGCAAACGTCAGATCACCTCGAGACCATCGTCGGGTTAGAGGAGCCATTGCAGTGTGATGTATATGATTCAAATGCTTCTTTTATTTTGTAAAACCCACTAATCCGCTGGGTTCAGGCAATGTCCGTTAACTCTCCTTCCCAACGACACAACCGACTATAGCAAGCGACCAGTTTCGACCCTAAACATTTTGGTTGAGAGGTGTCGCACTAAACCACCAGACTAACCTGTCGGGTATTTGCCCAATTAGGTACGTTTACGGTCAATGCTCTTGTATAACGCAGAGCAATTAATAAGCGTTTAAAAAATGCATACCTACGTGTAAAATTATTAACTCATTTACCTGGTACACTGGCGTTGACCTGCTGTAGCCGCAAATATTTGTTTTTCAATGGCTTTCATTATCAGCCGTGAAATACACTTAGTCGGGGAACATTAATATAGTTTGAATTTGCATTTATAAACAACATAATTTTATTTGAAAAGGATTATACTTTGACATACTTTTTACAGGTGGTATTTTGGCAAACTGGAACGTCCTGAAGTATCAAGATTACTTTAGCAGCAGCATAATCCAAATGGCGCTTTCATGATAAGGGAAAGTAAAAGCAATCCTAATGAATATGCTTTAACTGGTACATTAATATATATGTTTAACCTATTTAGCATCAGTAATTTACGATAGTGTAATTTTAAATATTTTTAAATTTCTTGTCACAAACAAAGATCCCGTTAGATTGGGATATCACATAACCTAAATAATCCGAGTTATAGAAACTGGTCAAGTCATGTTTACGATTAAAAAAAGTTTTTTGTCTAATTATATGTAAGATCCCCCAAATAGTCACAACTTTCATACGTATTTATTTTAAAGTTCTTTAGAAATAACGAAATCATAAAAAAATTAAGACCAAACACACGACTTACTTTATTAATGTAAGATTTATCGTCGCAATTATTGTTTATATTATATCGATGTCACTAGGGAATAAGATCGGTATTGTATTCCCTTTTTTCCCGCAATTTCACCGAACTATAAAACGCTCGTTTTTTACCGCATGAGCATTATCGTGAGGTAATCGGTCTTTTGGTAGTATGTTTTGGAATTAACGGTTATAAAGAAGATGTGTATGACGTGCTTTGGCTCCTGTTCAGCCACAATTTGGTAAATATTGGTTTTATTTCTCAAACTAGTAATTTTTGTGATAATTGAATTGTACATATATTTTTCCTTAGAAAACCGTCATTTCAAGACTTTTCGTTTTCGCCATCATTCAAATTCGAATAAATTCATGAAGTTTTGGACAATGACGCGTTATTTCAAACTCTGAATAAGAGACGCCGTCTATAAGCATACTGCAACCTCTCATTAAGACAGGTGTTAGGAGCCAGCACCTTGTCGGGAAGTTACATCGTTTTCAAATTTCTTGAACTACCGTCGTCATTCCCGTCTCGTCGTCGTTCTCGTCCCGTCGCCGATTCCCGTTGCCGATCCGTCGTCGTTGCCGATTCCCGTTGCCGATCCGTCGTCGTTGCCGATCCGTCGTCGTTGCCGATTCCCGTTGCCGATTCCCGTTGACGATTCCCGTTGCCGATTCCTGTTGACGATTCCCGTTGCCGATTTCCGTTGACGATTCCCGTTGCCGATTCCCGTTGCCGATTCCCGTTGACGATTCCCGTTGACGATTCCCGTTGACGATTCCCGTTGCCGATTCCCGTTGACGATTCCCGGCGCCGATTCCCGTTGCCGATTCCCGTTGCCGATTCCCGTTGCCGATTCCCGTCGCCGATTCCCGTTGCCGATTCCCGTCGCCGATTCCCGTCGCCGATTCCCGTTGACGATTCCCGTTGACGATTCCGGTTGACGATTCCCGTTGACGATTCCCGTTGACGATTCCCGTTGCCGATTCCCGTTGACGATTCCCGTTGCCGATTCCCGTCGCCGATTCCCGTTGCCGATTCCCGTCGCCGATTTCCGTTGACGATTCCCGTTGACGATTCCCGTTGACGATTCCCGTCGCCGATTCCGGTTGACGATTCCCGTTGCCGATTCCCGTCGCCGATTCCCGTCGCCGATTCCCGTTGACGATTCCCGTTGCCGATTCCCGTTGACAATTCCCGTTGACGATTCCCGTTGCCGATTCCCGTTGACGATTCCCGTTGCCGATTCCCGTCGCCGATTCCCGTTGCCGATTCCCGTTGCCGATTCCCGTCGCCGATTTCCGTCGCCGATTCTCGTTCCTGAACGTTTTCAATTCCGTTATTCCTGCTGATAAGCCGCAAAATGAAGATTCCAAAGACTTTAAATTGTCTCAAACAACTTTACGTGGATGCCGAAAGGCTAATGCTTTCTCCAGTAGGTAGGACGTCACTACGTAAGCTCATACCAATAATCGACCGCGTATTTGACGAGCTAATGGACTTATGTGTAAATTTTCCAGAAGATCAACCGCTTGAAGATGTTTACATATCAAGAACTCAGTTAAAGAGTCAGAAACGTGAGTTCGATACGCATGTGCGTCAGTGGTTAAATAAAACTGAATTGCAATTAGCAAGGACTAACCGCGACACGTCGAGCACAATTTCTACTGCAAACTTTATCCGGAGTGAACGCCGAAAAAGCCAAATCAGGTTGAAATTAGCCGAACTTGCCTACAAGCAAGCTATGGACAGGTTGCTCGAAACACGCAAGCGTGCAAAGGAGCAAACAGATCGTGCTGCTGAAAGGACACGCGTAGCAGCGAAAGAAGCCAATCAAAAAGCTCGCGAATCTATAGAAGAAGAGCGTGTCGCCAACAAAAAACAACCAGAATTTGAATACGCGAAAGCAGTTTCTAAGGCCAGAGAAGATAAAGAAATCCCGGAGGCTGTAGACTTGACCTCGCCAACATTAAAACCCACCGTTATAGCCGCAGCTATAACGAACAACCGCACTACAGTACGGCCTTCGCTTGCAGACGCTCGTTCCAACTTAATCGTTCACAAGAAATCAGTTGCAGAATTAACGTCGCCACGACAAGTACAAAATACTGTACCGGTAAGCCGTAGACACGAACCCCCGCCCCGTGTGTACAAGCCCGAGCGTATCGAAATAAGCGCAGCTGTTGAAATTGATAAATGCTGCACCAGTATCAACACGGCCAAGGTTTATATAAACGTCGTTCCCGGTAAAATCCGTTACGCATACAAAGAGGCTGCTACTTATGCATTTATCGATCAAGGTTCCACGACAACACGCTGTAAGGAGTCGATCGTAAGTTCACCAAATGCTGCTGGTAATTCACGTTGTATTACGTTGCAAACCCTAACATCATCTCGTGTTTTAGATACAGTGTCCCTTGCACTCTCTGCCCAGCCTGTGGAGGGTGAAGATTGGAATTACCTTCCCGACGTCGTTGCTGTCGATAAGATATATAAGAATCCTAATGTATTACATGATCCGCAGGCGTTGCAGCGACACCATCATTTGCAAGGTGTGAAAATTCCACAGATCGAAGATGGATCAGTCAAGCTGCTAATCGGGGCAAACGGTCCCCAAGTTTTCCGTGTCGAGTCCATGAGAAGCGGAAATGGTCGATGTCCCGAAGCTGTCAAAACCCGTCTAGGATGGTCACTCCTAGGCCCCTGTGGTGATAAAAGCCGTTCCAATTGTAAGGCCAGCGTTATGTTTTTAAAGGATGAAAGCGATCTCAAACCAATGATCGACGATCTCGATGACCTCAACGACAGCTTTCTTCGGTTCCCGACCTCGATTGAAGACCGAAGAGCACACGACCTTATGAAGGAATCAGTTAAGTTTGTTGATAATCATTATGAATTACCCCTCCCATTGCGCCACGATTATGAGATTCTCCCAGACAATGGCGCCATGGCGATGGGGCGCCTTAAAGTTGTAGCAAAGCGACTTGTGCAAAACTTAAATATTAAACAAAAGTATGTCGAGCAAGTGAACAACATGATGACAAAGTGCTATTCAGAGAAGGTGCCATATGACGAAATCGTCACCGACCGCAGAATCTGGTACCTACCGCACCAACCCGTTAATAACCCTCACAAACCGGACAAACTATGTGTAAATCAAATAAATAAATTTCTTCTACAACGCGAAATTCAATGGAATTTCAACCCTCCCTGCGCTTCACACATTGGTGGAGCCTGGGAAAGAATGATTAGATCCGTTCGTCGGATTTTACTTTCCATTTCAGGTGAAAAGACATTGAACGATGATCAACCGAACCACCTGCTCAAGGTGAACCCGTCAAGTGAGCTGCCTCCAACTTTGACCAATGAACGGCAATGTTACGCTCGACGCCGCTGGCGCTACGTTCTACATCTAGCCAACCGAATTTGGGCCAGATGGTCGGGAGTGTACCTCCGAACTATCATCGCACGCCAGAAATGGCACAAAAGAAAAGAAAACGTGAAGATAGGAGACGTTGTATTTCTGGTGGACAACACAACACCACGGTCACAATGGTCCATTGAAAGAATTACCTCCGTGTACCCGGACAGCCACGGTGTAGCTCGAAATGTGCTAGTCAAAGCACGTGACACCGAATTCAAGAGACCGATACACAAACCATGTATCATAGTACCCGCTACGGACGTGCGCAATGAGAGTGTTGACCCTGCTACAGCTCTCAACGAGATTGCGGGCATTAGCCCGGTCATTGAATGAATCTTAACACGCGACGTAAATCTATTAAATTGTAAATTGCTCAATTGTACGATCTCGCAATTTGGGGGGGGGGGAGTGTAAGATTTATCGTCGCAATTATTGTTTATATTATATCGATGTCACTAGGGAATAAGATCGGTATTGTATTCCCTTTTTTCCCGCAATTTCACCGAACTATAAAACGCTCGTTTTTTACCGCATGAGCATTATCGTGAGGTAATCGGTCTTTTGGTAGTATGTTTTGGAATTAACGGTTATAAAGAAGATGTGTATGACGTGCTTTGGCTCCTGTTCAGCCACAATTTGGTAAATATTTGTTTTATTTCTCAAACTAGTAATTTTTGTGATAATTGAATTGTACATATATTTTTCCTTAGAAAACCGTCATTTCAAGACTTTTCGTTTTCGCCATCATTCAAATTCGAATAAATTCATGAAGTTTTGGACAATGACGCGTTATTTCAAACTCTGAATAAGAGACGCCGTCTATAAGCATACTGCAACCTCTCATTAAGACAGGTGTTAGGAGCCAGCACCTTGTCGGGAAGTTACAATTAATCCAGTTCAATACACTTTATATAATTGATAAAATACGCCATAAAAATTAGATTTTATGTAGATAAATAAAATAAACAATTCATTTAAACAGTTCTGCACGAAAACGTGTGTAGACATTACCTAATATGTCGTATAAACGATGGTGGAAGAGATAAACTGTATGTTAAACGAAAATTTCAAACTTCGACATTTTTATCTCTAAACAAATTGATTGACCATTATCAAAGTACTGATGATGGGACAATATGTACCAGACTGACAGAACCATGTAGAAAGGTATGTATGCGACTAAGTATATGTATATGTGTGATACATTATGAATATGTAAGTAATTAAGTTGATGTGAATGAGAAAACGCAAGGGTCGTTAACCTTAGATGGGATACTCATGTTTATCTAATTGGCAGGTTACTTCGTATTCATATTCGCGTTGCCAGAGCTATCTCTGTGTGTTAAATACTATGGTGACAAATTGGTTTCCTTAATTATTTAACTTCATAAATCAGCGGTTAGCGCATCGCTCGTAAAGTAAACTTTCCTAAACTAGTTTTGATCCAACAAGTTTTCGTCTGACTGTCCTCCGCTTTACCCATGCAGACCAGAACAGTCAAAATAATCAGACAGTGCTTAATAAAATCATATAAAAAGGCTGGTTGGTGTACTTATAATCATAACACAGGACGAAAATCCTCAAACTGATGGGTTATCACACGAATTTGCTGATAAATATGAGGTAGATCATTCAGAATTTACACTCGGAGAAAAACTTGGTGAAGGTAATTTTGGACAAGTCTTTGAGGGTTTATGGAACGGAACAACCAAAGTGGCAGTGAAAACTTTAAAACAAGGTTAAAACTGATTGTTGTTGCTGGTTAACTAAAAACTTATTTTAAATTATTTTATTTTAAAGTTGACGCATTACTCTTTATTGCACAAAGTTCAATGATCGCTTTTAGTCAGTTGTACAATGGCAAAATACCAAAGTGCATATGAACAAATGCAGGAAAATGCAGGACCAAAATGTTAATAATGGTCACGCTACTACATTTAGATAAATTGTAAGAACGCGGTACCGAAAAAGCCCGTGTAAGATTATTCTGATATAAATGGGTTTCGAATCTCGTTCGAACCGAATACCTGTTTATTTAAAGTTATTTATGTTTTTATCCATGTGATTGGCGTCATATTACTTGGACAATCGTTAGATCACCTCACAACCACATTTAGTGTTTTTGCAGTGTATTGTATAGGCCTATGATTATTTTTTTCATTTACTAGGTTTCGATTGCGTCTGCTAAGGACACACATGGACTAGCTAGTGGGTTGTTTTTAAAGGACACGACAGACTAGTTTTTCATCCAGGGCATAATCAACCATACTGGATTTAGAAACACACAACAAAAAAACTAATTTTTAATCCAAGTAAAAAAGTTGCCTGCAAACCAACTTATACTCTTACCAACTGATTTAACCGGTGAAAGGGGAAACTTATCATGTCATGCCCCTTGTGTGTTATAAGAACATGAATATTAATTTTTGTATAAGCAGAAACCTAATTGTAACAAATAGCCCACTACAACATGTGTTCAGGTACTTCGGAGCAGGAGAGTTTTTTGAAAGAAGCAAAACTGATGAAAAAACTACGTCATCCAAAACTTGTACAACTGTATGCTGTGTGCACGCGTTCGGAACCTTTTTACATCGTAACTAAGTTGATGTGCAATGGGTCATTACTGGATTACTTGAGGGGTAAATTTAAGCATTTTAACACTTTATCTTTTGTCTTGTAAACGTTTTGATCGACAAGTTAAATTCCCATGTGGATGGTATAGCTGATACTAAGTTGTTATAAAAGTTTAATGACCTGTATAGATATGTGTTAAATGCCTTTCCTATAATTATATTACTATGGATGAACTCACGCTCACCGTCGGTTTTCTATGTTATTATAAAATGTGTTATATGATTGTCACCTTCCTTTAGTTTAGATACAAACAATAAATCGTTGGGTACCGGTAATCTTTGCTAAGTTACTTGTCTAAAAACAACCGTCTAGCCAAGGATCGCTATGATTACTCGGTCTAGGTCTACTGCTGAAGTTTACACAGAAGGGTGTCTTTTTAACGATTTAATCAGAATACTGGTTGACGCCATAGTTTATATGGTATTTTCATAGATATTTTAACTTTAGATCATGAGGATCTGAACCAATTAATTTTGATCGACATGGCGGCGCAGATTGCTTCTGGAATGGCTTACCTGGAAACTAACAACTACATTCATAGAGATCTTGCTGCTAGAAATATTCTTGTTGGAAAAAATAATTGCGTCAAAGTTGCCGATTTTGGATTAGCCCGGGCGATAAAAGTTGGTCTAATAGGCTTTGTATTAAAGATACTCTTGGGGTTGTATTATGTAGATTTTGTTCCAAATCGGACAAGATAATCGTGTTTGGCATAAGGGGGAGAGAGTGGGGGGTGGGGCACGAGTATTACCAATATAAGTTCAACATAGTGAATGGTTGTGGTATATATAAATTCGATTACCTATACATACTTAACTTTACCAACGAGGGTGTTTGGACAATACCGTATAAATCAACTTGCAACAGCGGCGATCAGCCTAGCATATGATTCTTTTTAACCTGACAGGAGTCACCACCGTCGTTACTCAAAAACATTTATTTAAATAGTAAAGGACATTACCACTCGTCAGATCCGGCCGCGCATTGAGATCTATTAATTAGTTTTATACTGCGTTGTATGTTTTAGGAAGAAATATATGAATCAACAAGTAAGAAATTTCCAGTAAAATGGAGCGCACCCGAAGCAGCTTTACAGAAAAAATGTTCAATTAAGTCTGATGTTTGGTCTTTTGGTATTTTACTCACAGAGATTATCGGAAAAGGCAGAGAACCATATCCAGGTATTTTAGAGTAATAAGCATTCTTAAGTGATTCTGTTTGTTTTTAAGTGATGATCTGACTGCACGCTGGGTAAATACTAAATAGCATTGTGTTCAGCCGTTTGGACAGATCATTCAACTTAAGTAAATGCATGGTCCTGCCATCCATCGAAAAGTTGTTAATCAAAACCACCACTTTTTTATATGGGCGGGGGTATCTTTGATTATGGGTTGAACCGGTTGTAAATTTTATTCAAACCTGCATACCGTGACGGTGTGCACGGCAATCATTTTGTTCACGTAATAATATCCATTGCGCTTTCCCACCCATGCAAATATATCCTCTTCTGGACCCAGTTGGAAAAATGAGTAACATGTTGTTTTTGTCCGTTTTATTTTCATTTGTTTTCGTCAAACGCTTGACTGGCATGACATCTCGCCCCGACATCTACCAAAATGAGTAATGGCACCGTAATCAAAATTTGTCATGTGTTAGACAACATGGTATAGATATGCAGAAACCAAAATTTTGGGTGATAAATTCAGGGGAATTCCCCTGGGACGTTCAAAACCAAAACGGTATTTTTAAAAAAATTGATTTTTTGAGCATAGCACTTAAACGGCTGCTCAAATTTTAATTAGATTTGGTGAAATGTTGGACCGTAAACCACTTCTGTGCCAATTGAAAGAAAGAAAAAACTCCAGGGTAATTCCTTTAACAACGTAGATATGTTCCTGGAATATGTTAGTGACAGACACGGCATGTAGCCACGACATCTACTAGAAGGGGTACAGAAAACGCTTTAAAACTTTTTAAGAAAACGTAGTCTGGATATGCAGAAACAAAAATGGTGTGTAATAAATTCTAGGGGATTACCCTGAGACTATAAAACCCAAAACGCTATTTTTCTAAAATTTTAGCTTCTATTGAGCATAGCGCTAGATCAGCTGCTCCAATTTTCATTGGATTTGGTTAAATGTTAGTGCCGAAGCCGCCTCTGTACAAATGTCAAAAATAAATAAAATACATACGGAAATACCCAAAAAATTAGAATTTATTACTAAAATCATGATTGTGATAGGCATGCCATATCGCCCAGACATATCATACAAGTTGTGCTTTAAAAATAGTGGTAAACATTTGGTTAACACTCTCTAGTTTATTTTGTTTTCGTTGCTTTACAAAAAAAAATAAAAGAATAAACATTTAAAATATTGTAAAGGCAAAGCGGGGCAAAAATACAAAGTTTAACACAAGAAAAGGCAAGTAGCAATACGAATATTTTGACAGGTTGGGATAACAAAGACATACTGCCGCAAGTCGAAAGTGGATATCGAATGCCGAAATTGCCAGACTGCCCTGATAGTTTGTATGCAATAATGCTGAATTGCTGGGATGCTGACCCTAAAAAGCGAAACTCATTCGAAACTTTGCTGTGTAAATTAGAATTTGCTATGGTTTTAAATTGCTATGATTTTACGTGTGTACTGCTTATCTTATTTATGGCGGGCATTGGATGACTTAAGTACAGATATTTAATCCTGCAGGTATATAACATTTTGTTTGGTTAAAAAAGCCTTTTTATGTTGCTTACCGATATTTACAGTTTTAATTTGTAATATTGGATTTCAATGTACATTTTTGTAAATTTAAAAAAAATATAGTAACGAGTTGCTGTAATTTTAAAGTGACGCGTATCGTTAAATAAACAAACAGTTTATGTCCTCTAGTTGTAATTGGCGATAAGGGTTGATACGAAACGGTGGTTGAGATTGACACAGTTTTCTACGTAATTAAAATAAAGGAAGCAGATCAGTAATTTTACGGGTATATATATATATATATATATATATATATATATATATATATAAAACAATAAACATCACACACTCTCCAAACTTTGGCTTTAAACGGGACGAAAAATACGGTATCGGGTAAAATGGTATGCTGCAGTCTGTACGGTAACTGATTCGAAAAGAAAGAATGTTTTAACATGCGGTTTAGTATTTGTAACACAAACTCCCATTGTTACGTATTTCGGTTATGACGCAATTTATTATTTGCCATAGACATCTAGAAAATATACGCAAATGAATGAATAATGGGTCGAGATATCCTACACTAGGTTAAATAAAACGTTCAAACTATAATTATGGGTCTCATATAAAAAAATGGAACATTCGTCAAAGCCTTGACAGGCATGGATGTGTCCCCAACATCTACTAGAAGAAGTAATGGAATTCCAATAAAACTTAGTCATTTGTTAGACAACATGGTTTAGATATGCAGGACTCAAAATTCGGTGTGATTAATTCAGGAGCAATATCCTGGAACGTTTAAACCAAAACGTTATTTAAAAAAAAATGAGCATAGCACTTAAACGGCTTTACCAATTCACCCGATTCGTTACGGATTAGCCCATAGTATGGGACATGGTTTGGTATGATTAGCGCATAGTATGCAGCCATGATCGTATTTTCATGCCACATGGTACGGCGATTAAGCATATTATGGTTGATCGCCGTATTTTGTATAATCATCGCAATGGTTACGCATGACTTATTTTCAGATTAAACAGTGTGTGGTAGCGTACGTTGGTGTAGCCTGAAAAGCTTCGAAGGTTTAGTTAGAATTTCATTTTAGCATGTTTAATTAGGCAGTTACCGTTATTTTGGTGTGGTACATATTAAACTACCAAAAGTACAGGTATTAGTAAAATGTTAAGCGATCGGTTAAGGTTGCCGGCTAATACTGTGGCCGAAGATGTCTGTGACACCATCGTGGGAAGTCGTTTGCTGCTACTAGGTAAGATTGTGTGCTGACATTATAGCATCACAAGGCCAGTTTTGAGTAGACACTGAACTGAGTGTTGTACGGCAATATTGGGTAAGGTTGTAGGGCAATACTGTGTGAGGTGTATCAATACTGGGTAAGGTTGTACGGCAATACTAGGTAATGTTATGTGGCAATACTGAGGGAGGTTGTATCCCAATCTGTCTGATGTTTCCGGCAATACTGGGAAAGATTGTGTGCCAATAGTGGGTAAGGTTGTGCGGCAATACCGGGTGATGTTGTACGGTCTAACATTTTACCAAATCTGATTTAAATTGGAGCTGCCGTTCAAGCAATATGCGCAAAAAAGCTAATTTTTTAGAAAAAATACCACTTTGGTTTTTAACGTCTCAGGGGAATTTCCCTGGATTTATTATCCAAAATTTTAGTTTCTGAATATATAGCCCATGTTGTCTAACAAATAACAAAGTTTGATTGCGCATACATGTTTTATTCTTGTAGATGTCGGGTCGACATGGCATGCCTGTAACAATCATGATTTGACAACAAAAGCTTATTTTTTAGGATATTTTCCATTGTAGTAGATGGGCATGTTATTAAAGTATTGTCATTTCATTATGTCCGGCCCGTTAGTCTAGCGACTCTAACTAATACGCATGCCAATTAACACACACACTTATTGCTTTCTCTCAAAGCATTTTTTTGTCTGCACGCACACATTCTTAATTGACACTGTCAGGCGCATTTTTTATTATTGCCGCATAGATTGTTGAAATTCATCAAAATCTAAGATTGCAGATGGCACAGTGGGCTGTATTTTATAATACTTCAGTAAGACGTCTTGGGCTGGATGATTTTGCTTGGCGGGCCGTAGGTTGCCGACCCCTGGTCTAGCGGTTAAGTGCGTCGCCTTTCAAACGAAAGGTTGCAGGTGCGAAACTGGTCGCTAGCTAGTCGGTTGTGTCGTTGGGCAAGACACTTTACGGACATTGCCTGGACCCAGCGGATTATTGGGTTCTACCAAATTGAACAAACATGTCCATACACAACACACTTCTATAACTCCGTTAACCCGACGGTGGGTGCGAGGCGATCTCACGATTGCCCGTGTGTTAACCCCCTTGGTTTTTCCATTCACAGGGATAAACATGAATATCATATCCATTATCATTCAACCTAATTCACATTACTAGACCAATATACCCAACAGATCTACGAAGGCAATCCACTGTACCTAGTAAACCACCTGACATCACGCTAACTCTGCCGCTGATGTGTCTAGTCGAGCCCTCATGACCGGTTCGTTACATTCTTTCCCTTTTATATTCTTTAAATGGCAAAATTATTATCTTTATCCCTTCAAAAAGGCAATACTTCGGTGGCATTTTAATACGGCCCATGTATAATTTCCTCCGTGCCAAGTTGTTTTACCAGAGATATTGCAGTGTGATAATTACAGTGTGGATAATTCTACATTGTTTGTTTAACTCAATAAACCACAGGAATCTATTGATTAGTTCTTATAGACGTATATAACTGCTTAGCGATGTAACAAGTTTTAATTAAACCACCTTTTAGCTGATAATCCAATATATAATCTAACCTGCCGAACCAATATATTTGACCAAACCAACATTCACCAAAGTGACTTCACGACAACAAACTAATTCGAAAATGGACTATATATTGTGCATAATTACTTGATAACATATAGCATGGTAATATATTGAGCTAAATATATTTATAGATTTATAAAAATGTACAATAAAATCCGAAATTACAAATAAAACTGTCAATGTGATACGAGATTTTGTTTTAAGAATTTGCAAGGTGCTTATTTCGAATCAAACTCATATTTTTCAGCATTTAATTTGTAGCCTTACTATTGAGCTAACTTTTCAGAAATAAGATAAGCAGTACACACGTAAAACAAGGTATAATATTTATTATTAATACCTAATTCTTAATATATAGCAAACAAAATTAGGTACTATTAATGCATCAATAATTAAATATGTTATATCTTTTTCTAAGCATCAAAGTAAATGGAATCTGTGACTTCTAATTTACACAGCAAAGTTTCAAACGAGTCTCGCTTTTTAGGGTCAGCATTCCAGCAATTCAGCATTATTGCATACAAACTATCAGGGCAGTCTGGCAATTGCGGCATTCGATATCCCCTTTCGACTTGCTCCAATACTTCTCTGTTAGACCAACCTGGGTGTTGAATATGTTAGTGTTTTTTAAAGGAGTAAATAAACTAGTATAGGATATCATTGGATACAAAAGTAAACTGCAGCAACTTCCCTTGCATCACTTAATGACGAGTTATGAATATTCGGACGCTTCGTGCATATAGCCGCCCTCGGTTATCGATTATATATTATATATCAATTTGCAAGGGCGACTCATGTTCAGTGTAAGATCTCTTGACCCATTATTTATTTATTTGCGTATATGTTTTATTAATGTTTATGGTAAATCATAAATTGCGTCATAACCGAAATACGTAACAATGGAAGTTTGTGTTACAAATACTAAACCGCATGTTAAAACATTCTTTCTTTTCGAATCAGTTACCGTACAGACTGCAGCATAACATTTTACCTGATACCGTATGTTACGTCCCGTTTAAAGCCAAAGTTTGGTGAGTGTGTGATGTTTATTGGTTTATATGTATACCCGTAAATTACTCATTTAGTTCCTTTATTTAAATTACGCAGAAAACCGTATCAATCTCAACCACGTTCCGTATCAACCCTGATCGCCAATTAGAACTTGAGGACATAAACTGTTTGTTAATTTGACTTTTAAATTATAGCAACCCGTTCTCCACCCGCGGAAGTAACATTAGGTATTAATATTTTTATCAATCAAAAATTATCAGTCGAAAGAGCACGGTTTATTTAGAAAATTGCGTAATTTTCAGGACTGTAGCCCCTCGTAAAGGGGTTTAACTTTTTATTTCTGTCTTCTGTTATTTCGCGTTTTATATTTCTAGGTAAAATGGGTGGAAAAGCGCAGTGGGCAGTACCCTGCGAGCACAATGTAAATCGTGCCCTCTGTCCAAAGTGTACGACGGCATTGAAGCCCGGAATAAAATATGATTGAAACTTCCTACTGTTTTAGCTTAAACCATAATCTACCTCATTTAAGCTATACGACCGCCCACAGACATTGTTGGTTGTTTTAATTTTACAAGCTTTTAGCGGATAGCTGGACGCACTGTCTAACTGAGTTTGATGCTCTGCCCAACCGGCTGAACATAAAGTTATTTAACCAAGTTGCAATGAACAGACAGAATCACTTAAAACACTTATCATTCTAAAATACCTTCATATGGCTCTGTGCCTTTTCCAAAGATTTCTGCGAGAAGAATGCCGTAGGACCAAACGTCAGACTTGATTGTAAAAGTATGCTGTAGGACTGATTCGGGTGCGCTCCATCTGACTGGAAATTGCGTGCCTCCCGATTCATACATTTCTTCCTAAACATATACATGAGCATAGTTTCTTCACTTAGTAATATACGTATTAGACTATATGTGTATTATAATGCTTGTTAGCGAGTGGATTTAAACGGCTGTCTCTAATTACTACAGTTTCGCTTTGAGCGTTGGGATTAATATCCCATTTTTTAATTTAAAAACGGCCTATCTAATGATACCATTGTAGGAAGAACTCGGCCGGTAAAAAATTGTGATTTTGTAGGCCTGTTTTAAGTTGAATTTCGTATGACTTTAAATTTCTTTTTTTATGTGTTTTGCCTTCGTTATTGGAGTGCTTTTAACACATTTCAATACAACTTTTTATTGTTTATTACTTATCAATCTATGGTGTTTAGTTTTTCTAATATTATTGTTTTCGTGTATGTCGGTGTGTTTGAACGACTATAACTTTTATATGTTATTGTAATGTTAGCCCGTATTGGAGGCGTACAAGGATTTGGTTTGAGGAAGCTTTTAGAGTAGGATATATGAATTATGCACTTAAAATTTTTCCAATTCTGTAAAAATTTAAATAACACAAACACTAGTCTATCTTAAAACATGGCCTATTGAACAAACTTTTAGAGCCATAGCCAATCCGGAATCGGCAATTTTGACGCAATTGTTCTTTCCAACAAAAATATTTCTTGCAGCAAGACCTCTATGAATGTAGTTGTTAGTTTCCAGGTAAGCCATTCCAGAAGCAATCTGCGTCGCCATGTCGATCAAAATTGATTGGTTCAAATCATTTTCTAAAGTTAAAATATCTATGAAAATACTATATAAACTATGGTGTCAACCCGTTATTCTGATTAAATTGTTTCAATTCTCTTAATTAACTCTTAATCTCTCTGAACAGTCGTATCGCTGAATGGTTTACATGTATAGTATAAGGATTCATACCTGACTATAAACTTAGCCCATTAAAAATCATACCCAGCTGGTGAGGACGGCTGCTTACTAGACGTTTGTTTTGGGGCATTAAAGTGGCTTACTAGACGTTTGTTGTGGGGCATTAAAAAAGCCATTTTGTTTGGCCGGTCTCGTTTTAAAATGGCCATGTAAACAGGCTAAATCATATAAAATACGTTACAATTACACGTGGCGGTGGGTGTGCGGTGATCCGTTTGCACATTTAAAATTGGCCAAAACGTTAAGACCGAAAAGAAAATAGACTCGTACTACCTTTCAAGTAACTCAGCAATGACCCATTGCACATCAACTCAGTAACGATGTAAAAAGGTTGTGAACGTGTGCACACAGCATACAGTTGTATAAGTTTTGGATGGCGTAGTTTTTTCATCAGTTTTGCTTCTTTCAACAACCTCTCCTCCTCCATAGTACCTGAACACATGTTGTAGTTTGCTATTTGTATTAATTACGTTAGTCTGGCGGTTAAGTGCGTCGCCTTTTAAACGAAGGGTTGCAGATTCGAAAATGGTCGCTGGCTAATCGGTTGTGTTCTTGGGCAAGGCACTTAACGGACATTGCCTGAACCCAGCGGATTAATGGGTTCTACCAAATTGAAGGAACGTGTCTATCATATACAACACACTGCAATAGCTCCGGTAACCCGGCGGTGGGCGCGAGGTGATCTGACGATTGCCCGTGTGTTAACTCCTTGGTTTTCCCATTTACGGGGATAAACATGGAAATCGTAAAAAAATTAGGTCTTTGTTTTTTAACATGCTTCCGATATTTATTCACTTAACACACTCCAGCTTCGGCTGGTATGGCATAATAAGACAACGTTCGACAGATTAGAGCATTTGGGCAACCCAACTTTTACCAAAAAGCAGGCGCAAGCTAGCTGTTTTGTTCTTTCTTAAGATCAGATTATCCTAAGCGGGCATCATCACCACCTTGTAAATCAAAGATTAAATAAGGCGAACATACCAACTGTATACAAACTCTATACACACACTGTAATAGTTTCGTGTTTGTTATATTGTGTTATCGAAATCATATAGATACAACGTAAATAATTACGGGTTTGGATGAGGATTTATTACTTATTCATAAAAAGGTCTTTTATATAAAAAACGCCGCCTAAAACATATCGAAACTTTGCCTGGTATAAAAATGTAAAACAATACATCTAACTTAGAAGGAATCATTGTGTATCGCGCTTCAAACTACAATTCATTTAAATTTTGTAGCGTGACCGTTTAACTAACATCTTGGTCTTATTTATTTAATGCCTTTGTGCCTCTGCTTATTAACGAACTATATATATCTATAACCGCTGAATAAAGGTGATCATGAAAGTCGGTGCAATATAGTTTAATACGTTAAGTTATTCAGCAGATTATACTGAATTAGGTGAAATTCAAATTAAAAGCTTTTAGCTATACCCATCAATAATGCTTAGTTCTAACCTTGCTTTACAGTTTTCACTGCCACTTTGGTTGTTCCATTCCATAAACCCTCATAGACTTGTCCAAAATAACCTTCACCAAGCTTTTCTCCAAGTTTAAATTCTGTACGATCTACCTCCAATTTATCAGCAAGTTCGTGTGATAACCCATCAGTTTGCGGATTTTCGTCCTGTGGTATGATTTAATGTTCGCAACCAGGCTGGATCTGTTTAGCCTACACAGTCGCCCGCTGACAGACTGATTAATTTTCTTAACATTGATGGTGCGTTCCCGCCTGTTTAAAAGAAAACACAGACACAGCGCGAACGTGTCAGCTTTCGGCCTCATTACAAAGTAACCTGGCCAGCAAAGCATCCAACTGGTAAATTACCTAGTAAACAGTCTCCCCACAGAAGGCAATTAGCGGACACCGCTTGGACCCATTGGATTATCGGTTAAACTAAAAGTAAATCACAATTTATATACAATATTGTGTATTAGCTCCGGTAACCATAAGATGTGCGCGAGGTAGTCTAAAGATTGTCCGTGTGTGATAACGGCCCTTGCGTTTTCCCAGTCGGAATATATCAATTTGCATATTTATTATGTATCACACATAGTTAGTCGCATACATACCTCTATACATGGTGCTGTTAGTCGGGTACATATTGCGATATCATCAGTACTTTGATAATAGGCAACCAGCTCGTTTAAGGTTAAAAATGCCAAAGTTTGGAAATTTCTTTTAATATGCAGTTTATCTCTCCCACCATCGTTTATACGACATATCAAGTAATGTCTACACACGTTTTCATGCAGAACTGTTAAGGTAAATTGTGTTTATTTAAGCTAAATATTAATTTCTTTTGCGTATTTAATTAGTTGTACAATAGTTTAAAGTAAGTCGTGTTTCTGGTTGAAAAATATGTAATTTAGGTATATTCTAAAGAACTTAAATACGTATAAAAGTTGTGTCTATTTGTGGGATCTTATATTATAGGAAATACCTTTTTATTCACAAACATGACTTGTTTTGCTTCTATAATTCGGATTATCCATGTTATATCCTAACTTAACAGAATCTTTATTCGTGACAGGGATTATAAAAAAATTAACACAAACAAAATGTTAATGATGCTATATATACAGTTAACATAATAATATACCAGATAATGCATATTCATTAGGCTTGCTTGTACTCTCCCTTATCATGAAAGTGCCATTTGGATTATGCTGCTGCTTAAGTAATCTTATTACTTCAAAGCGTTCCAGTTTGCCAACATACCATCTGTAAAAGGCATGTTAAAAAGTATAACCCTTTTTAATTAAAATTATGCTGTTGCGAAATAGTTAAACTATAACAATTGTTCCCGACTAAGTGGATTTCACGGTTGATAATTGTAGGCATTTGAAGATCAAATATTTGCGACTACAGCATGTCAACGCCAGGTAAATCAGTTAATCATTTTGCACGGTATGCACTTCTTATACATTCATTGTTTGCTGTGTTATACAAGAGACTGATAAATTAATCAATTGCGCAAATAGAAGTGCATTGTGAAATTTACATACATGTTTTTGTGTTGTGTATTTTAGTGCTTGTCCGTTTTAGGTAGTGTATCTTGTTTTGTCGATAAACTTAAACATACACTTCTACAATTTAAAACAATATTTAAACTCACGGCTGCGATTCAAGAGAACCTAATTTGACAATGTAGTTTGATGGAACATAGCCTTCCATATTAGATGTCATATGGTCCTGATTGATTAACCGCATAGCACACCACTGATTTTCAAATGGAATAATCCAAATCAACTCCATTTTGTCACCTGATTGGATGTATATTATCGAAACATTATACGATTGTACATTGCCAACCTTTTATTTCAGTACAACCAAATAACCAGTACATATATGAGAGAAATATTGTTTTGACTGGTACCGTCACAAAAGTTTGTAATGCCGACACAAAATGACCTCAAACGCAGGTTATACAAACAACGGATACAGATGCCACATATATTTAATATAAAAAATGGAACTCGTACTGGCGCGCATGGGTAGGATATTACCTTTTTTAAATGTCAGGTCTGTCGGCGTTCGAGCTTCATAGTCGTATAATGCAACGTAGATCTTGTCTGCCGCATTTGCACTCCCAGCTACAAATGCATATTCTCCAATAAAATTAACTTGGCGTCAGTGGAAAACAATTTTTTGCACAAAAATTAGATTTAAATAAGTATTTTAATTAACTACCAAATGTTTAGCCATTACGCTAATTCAAATTGCCTAAATATGTAATTGTCGGTTGGCGGAAACACCGCAGAAAAGTTGGCGGGAGTTTTGCAAACGTCATAGGTATATAATATTATCCTAACCAGTCGTGTGGCCTTACTTAATTTAGGCAAAAATCATTGGGGAAAATTGTTTATATTCATACACTACTTTTATGCAAAATTACTCAGTAACGTGCTCTTCTTTTTACTTTTACTAAGTTTCGTGCCCTGCACACTTACGAAAACAAAAATAGCTATACAGACAGCATTTTAAAGTATACCGTCAGGTACATTGGGTGCAGGTACATTGGATGCAGGTATATTGGGTGCAGGTACATTGGATGCAGGTACATTGGGTGCAGGTACATTGGGTGCAGGTACACGTGCATTGGGTGCAGGTACATTGGGTGCAGGTACACGTGCATTGGGTGCAGGTACATTGGGTGCAGATACAGGTGCATTGGGTGCAGGTGCATTGGGCGCAGGTACACTGGGTACAGGTACATTGGGTGCATCATTTCCCCTCCACCGTAGTAATAATCTTGACCACAAATTCCCCATGTTGATACGCGTAAATACAGATGCTCTCTATCTTATTCAACCGCTAGCTGTTAAAAAAGAAAACTAACCACTATGATCAATATAATTTTCTCTGGAAATCCGCCCTGCCTCTTAAGATATATGATTTTTTTTGAATTACAATATTTATTAATTTTTGCTATGGACAAGGTTTATTTTTTTATGTTATTTTATTTTAGGGGTTTTACACAAACTTACTGATTGAACCCTGAAGAAAATTTTGGCTAATACGTTTTCTGCGCTTTATAGTTTCTGTGAGGTCGGAGCATGCACACGTGAATATTACCTGCTAATCATTAAATAGCATATTACACAGGGCGCAAACAAACACAAAAAAGTAAATATATTAAGAGCTCCAGGGAGCATACAGCTTGTTTCTTTTGCAAACTGATCACACACATTTTGACTTTTTTCTGCAGTCTATATTGCTGGTACTGGGTTCTTACTTGTTTTCTCTATTTTTTTTCTATTTTGCCCCGGACTCTCGGGAAGAAATTCCTATGCACTTAAAATCACACAGAAGGATTTGTCGAATCGTATTAAAACTTTAACAATGAAAAATGAAATTTTGGAGTGTGTGCAGAAGGAAATTCTCCGGATTCGTAAAAAAAAAAGAAATCGAACATTTTTCAGGAATTTATTTTTTGTTGAGTATATCGTTTGACAAGATACTTTTGTTCAGATTAGATTCGTGGAAATGTTTATTTACCATTCAATTTTGTGACAAATAAAAGAAAGTAAAAACAATCCAGGGAAATATCGGTAAATTTTCTGAAATTATTGTATCGGATTAAAACTAGGAATCATTAGGCAGCTCATCTAGATTTGGTTGTAAAGCTTAACCGAATTTACCAAATTATTAGAAACAAAATCGGATTTGATTCTGGTATTTTTCTTCTTTTAAGATGTTAGCCGACCACTCAGAAATACATTTGTTTCAAATAATACACGACACATGTTCGCTACGCCGTATAAGCCTCGCGTAAATCGATGTTTAATTTTGTTTTAATTTTGTGCCTCACGTAAAGGGTGTGAATGACACAAACAACTGGTGGTCCAATCACCGTACATTTTCGCTCTCATTACTCGTACATATATCTCCACCTCACACATCATCGGCATTAACGATGAGACAGTGTCGCAACTGGATATTTGAACACCGTTGCATGTTCGTACGTAAACAGTCCGTACAATTCGCGACCAATCAAGTGAAGTGTTCATAACCCGGCCAAGCAACCATTTAAATTAACGATAAGTTTCGTCGACACGCAGAAAAATGTCGTTCGGCCATAGGTTTCGTTTGATTCGTTGGCATTTAGTATGTGCTTTGATATGCAGATACTTACGCATCGATCGCTTCTAAAATTCACTAGAGTGGCATCGACGTGTTTAACCACCGCTATTGTAAAACACATTCTGTATGTTTATGGAAGCAGGATCCCTAACCACAATGGAGTATGTAGTTTGTTTCTGCAAGCATAAATGCAGGGGTCACAGTTAACAAATTTGTAATCCATGTTCAATACAAAATATATGTTAATGTCCGATATGTGCACATGAAATTCATGTTGTCTGACCTTACAGAAACTTTTAACCGTACCGATATAGGAATGTTTTAAAGGAGCGTAATCGAACTGTCGACACAACCAAGAAGTCAGTGACTGGTTTTTATCAAACAAGCTATTGGCTATAATCCAATTCTCTAATGTCCCATTTAAAAAAATTAACTTGAATGTGGTCACTAGGTATTTAAAGATTATTGTTTTAAAATTTTAATGCTGATTTATTTACCAACCGAGATAGAAATACCAAACGTGAAGTTTTTAGTAAAATCAAACATGTTCCATAAAGTTTGTTGCTTTTATTTGGCAAAAGGACAGCTGACTTTGACCGACCAAAGTTCACCTCAATTAGCCTAATTGGTACTGATAAGACTATTAGCTCGGCAGTATTTGTTCAGGTTTAATTGCAGGCACATGTTATAGGAGGCGTTTAACTAATTATTCTTCCTATCTTTCCAATGCAAACTGACCACACAAAAACGGCTGTCACTCAAAATCCTGGCATAGGAAGTCTTAGATTTTTTAACAATTTAAAATTGAAGCTTGGATCTGCAACCTAAACTCAAAACCCTACAAAATGTTGTTCAACATTTTTGAGCCCATACCCCTTCGTACATCGGCAACTTTTTCCCAACAAAACAGCTAGCAGATACACAATCAACACCTTTATTTTACAAAGCACTGCTCAACGATTACAAAACTTTACAGCTAAACGAGAACACCGCCGCGAAGCCTAGCACATGCTGCTTTCAACCAAACAAACATTGGGGAATCACCACCATTGTTACTCAGCGTTTAAAAACAATGACTCACGGAGGGCACCACTCGTAACATTCTACCGTTTATAGAGGTCTTAATTGGTTATACGCCATCTATAAGGTATGTGCATTTGAAAATGTAATGACGACGAAGCGATGTGATTTTAGCTACTTTTCTTGCGCAATCTCTCAATGATGATCCCTGAAATAAGAGAAGAAGTATTATCATTGTAGCAGATACCCTGTGGGCATGTTATTGAAGTATTTCCATTGTAGCAGATATCCTGTGGGCATGTTATTGAAGTATTGCTATTGTAGCAGGTACCCTATGGCCACGTTATTAAAGTATTGCCATTGTAGCAGGTACTCTATGGCCACGTTATTGAAGTATTTCCATTGTAGCAGGTACCCTATGGGCATGTTATTGAAGTATTGCCATTGTAGCAGGTACCATATGGCCACGTTATTAAAGTATTACGTTTATGCTTGCAGAATCAAAAATATGGCAGTCCGGGGAAAACTTTAGGGAATGCTAGATAACAACAATAACATATATTGTGTAATAAACATGGGTAAAAAGATCGGTTTGTTACCTCAGGGACCCATGCGTTTCTGCATGCAGTAACATACTACATACTATGTGTATAACATACACGAAGTGGTTAGGCACACTATTTGCATAAACACACGACATAGAAATTGTGTTTTAAGAATAGTGGTGGTTAAACACGTGGTTGACACTCCATAGACGAACGCAGTAAAATTTAAATAAATCTGAACAAAATTGGTACAGTCGTTTAAGTGCTATGCTCAATTAAGATACATTTTAAAAAAAATATCGTTTTGGTTTTTAACGTCCCAGGAGATTTCTCCTGGATTAATTACACCGAATTTTAAGTTCTGCATATCTAAACCATGTTGTCTAACAAATGACAAAGTTTTATTGCAATTCCATTACTTCTTCTAGTAGATGTCGGGGCCACATCCATGCCTGTCGAGCCTTTGTCGAATGTTCCATATTTTTATATGAGACCAATAATTATAGCTTAAATGTTTTTTACTAACCTAGTGTAGGATATCTCGATCCATCATTTATTCATTTGCGTATATATGTTTTATTGATGTCTATGGTAAATGATAAATTGCGTCATAACCGAAATACGTAACAAAGGGCGTTTGTGTTACAAATACTAAACCGCATGTTGAAACATTCTTTCTTTTCGAATCAGTTACCGTACAGATTGCAGCATACCATTTTTTCCCGATACAGTATTTTCCATCCCGTTTAAAGCCAAAGTTTGGTGAGTGTGTAAAGTTTATTGTTTTATATATATATACCGGTAAAATAACTGATCTGATTCCTTTATTTTAACTACGCAGAAAACCGTATCACTCTCAACCACCGTTTCGTATCAGCCCTGATCGCCAATTACAACTAGAGGACATAAACTGTTTGTTTATTTAACGATACGCGTCACTTTAAAATGGTATAAACCCGTTACTCCACCCGCGGAAGTAACACCTAGGGTTAGCCAAACGTGACTTCACGACAACAAACTGATTTTGCAATGGACTATATTTTATGCAATATTACTAAACAACATATAGCATGGTATTACTTTAAGCTAAATAATTTTTTTCAATTTACAAAATGTACAATGAAATCCAAGATTACAAATTAAAACTGTAAATATCGGTAAGCAACATAAAAAGGCTGTTTTCAAAATGTTATATACCTGCCAGATTAAATATCTGTACTTACGTCATCCAATGCCCGCCATAAATAAGATAAGCAATACACACGTAAAATCATATTAATTTAAAACCATAACAATAATTACATATTATTGCACAGAAAATCAACTATAATTTTTGCATTCATAATTATATATGGTGCTGCCTAAGAGGAATACGCATCTTCTAATTTCCACAGCAAAGTTTCGAATGAGTTTCGATTTTTAGGGTCAGCATCCCAGCAATTCTTCATTATTGCATACAGACTATCAGGGCAGTCTGGCAATTGCGGCATTCGATATCCCCTTTCGACATGCGGCAATATTTCTTTGGTATCCCAACCTGTCAAAATATTCGTATTGCTACTTGCATTTTGTTGTGTTAAACTTTGTATTTTTGCCCCGCTTTGCCTTTACAATATTTTAAATGTTTATTATTTAATTTTTTGTTTTGTAAAGCAACGAAAACAAAATAAATTAGAGAGTGTTAACCAAATGTTTACCTACTACTATTTTTAAAGCACAATTTGTACGATATGTCGGGGCGATATGGCATGCCTATCACAATCATGAGTTTAGTAACAAATCATATATTTTTGGTATTTCCCTATGTATTTTTTTATTTTTATCACTTGTACAGCGGCGGCTACGGCATTAACATTTAACCAAATCTGATGAAAATTGGAGCAGCTGTTCTTTAGCTCTATGCTCAAAAGAAGCTAAAATTTTAGAAAAATAACGTTTTGGGTTTTAGAGTCTCAAGGGAATCCCCCAGAATTTATTACACAAAATTTTTGTTTCTGCATATCCATACTACGTTTTCTAACAAATTAAAAAGTTTTATAGCGTTTCCATTACCACTTTAAGTAGATGTCGTGGCAACATCCCGTGTCTGTCACTAACATATTTCAGGAACATATATACGTTTTTAAAGGAATTACCCTGGAGTGTTTTCTTTCTTTCAATTGGCACAGAAGTGGCTTACGGTCCAACATTCCACCAAATCTAATTAAAATTTGAGCAGCCGTTTAAGTGCTATGCCCAATAAATCAAATTTTTTAAAAATACCGTTTTGGTTTTAAACGTCCCAGGGGAATTACCCTGAATTTATCACCCAAAATTTTGGTTTCTGCATATTTATACCATGTTGTCTAACAAATGACAAATTTGGATTACGGTGCCATTACTCATTTTGGTAGGTCGGGGCGAGATGCCATGCCAGTCAAGCGTTTGACGAAAACAAAAGAAAATAAAACGGACAAAAACAACATGTTACTCATTTTTCTAACTGGGTCTAGAAGAGGATGTATTTGCATGGGTGGGAAAGCGCAATGGATATTATTACGTGAACAAAATGATTGCCGTGCACACCGTCACGGTATGCAGGTTTTAATAAAATTTACAACCGGTTCAACCCATAATCGAAGATACCTCCGCCCATATAAAAAAAGTGGTAGTTTTGATTAACAACTTTTCGATGGATGGCAGAACCTTTTACTTAAGTTGAATGATCTATCCAAACGGCTGAACACAATGCTATTTAATATTTACCCAACGTGCAGTCCGATAATCACTTAAAAATAAACAGAATCACTTAAGAATGCTTATTACTCTAAAATACCTGGATATGGTTCTCTGCCTTTTCCGATAATCTCTGTGAGTAGAATACCAAAAGACCAAACATCAGACTTGATTGAAAATTTTTTCTGTAAAGCTGCTTCGGGTGCGCTCCATTTTATTGGAAATTTCTTACTTGTTGATTCATATATTTCTTCCTAAAACATACAACGCAGTATAAAACTAATTAATAGATCTCTATGCGCGGCCGGATCTGACGAGATGTCCTTTACTATTTAAATAAATGTTTTTGAGTAACAACGGTGGTGACTCCTGTCAGGTTAAAAAGCAACATATGCTAGTCTACTCGCCGGTATTGCAAGTTGATTTATACGGTATTGTCCAAACACGAAACGACGAGTTGTGTGACCTATTTCCTTAATCATTTAACAGAAAAGGGCTTACCCCGTTGGTAAAGTTAAGTATGTATAGGTAATCGAATTTATATGTACACAACAACCATTCACCATGTTGAACTTATTTTTTGTAACACTCGTGGCCCCTTTCCTCTTCCCCTTATGCCAAACGTGATTATCTGTTTTTTACACATTGAAAAGATATAAACACACGTTTAATAGAATTTAAAACAACATTGTCCGATTTAGAACAAATCTGCATAATACAACCACTGGAGTATCTTTAATACAAAGCCTATTGGACAAACTTTTATCGCCCGGGCTAATCCAAAATCGGCAACTTTGACGCAATTGTTCTTTCCAACAAGAATATTTCTAGCAGCAAGATCTCTATGAATGTAGTTGTTTGTTTCCAGGTAAGCCATTCCAGAAGCAATCTGCGTCGCCATGTCGATCAAAATTAATTGGTTCAGATCCTCATGATCTAAAGTTAAAATATCTATGAAAATACCATATAAACTATGGCGTCAACCATTATTCTGATTAAATCGTTAAAAAGATACCCTTCTGTGTAAACTTCAGCAGTAGGCCTAGACCAGTGGTTCCCAACCTTTTTTAGTCTCGGGGCCAAATTTCAAATTTTAGAATACGTATTGAGCCGCATGAAAACACACTGCTTTAAGAAAACAGTGACGTAACAATAGCAGCCTTTTTACAACTTTCCTTGCCTCTAATCTTAACTATGAAGTAAAAACTCTTTTCCCAGCCTTTAAACTAAGAAAGGGTAATTTTAGAATACTAATTTTATTTTTTTATTATTAGAATCGGATTCTAATATTTTTTTAGGGGATTTTCAAAGGTCAATGAGAGTCGCAAGAAGGCTAGCTGGGAGCCGCGGTTGGGAATCACTGGCCTAGACCGAGTAATCATAGCGATCCCTGGCTAGACGGTTGTTTTTAGACAAGTAACTTAGCAAAGATTACCGGTACCCAACGATTTATTGTTTGTATCTAAACTAAAGGAAGGTGACAATCATATAACACATTTTATAATAACTAATAAAACCGACGGTGAGCGTGAGGTTATCCATCGTAATATAATTATAGGTAAGGCATTTAACACATATCTATACAGGTCATTAAACTTTTAACAACTTAGTGTCAGCTATACCATCCCACATGGAAATTTAATTTGTCGATCAAAACGTTAACAAGACAAAAGATAAAGTGTTAAAATGCTTAAATTTACCCCTCAAGTAATCCAGTAATGACCCATTGCACATCAACTCAGTTACGATGTAAAAAGGTTCCGAACGCGTGCACACAGCATACAGTTGTACAAGTTTTGGATGACGTAGTTTTTTCATCAGTTTTGCTTCTTTCAAAAAACTCTCCTGCTCCGAAGTACCTGAACACATCTTGTAGTGGGCTATTTGTTACAATTAGGTTTCTGCTTATAAAAAAATTAATATTCATGATAAGTTTCCCCTTTCACCGGTTAAATCAGTTGGTAAGAGTATAAAGTGGTTAGCAGGCAACTTTTTTACTTGGATTAAAAATTAGTTTTTTTGTTGTGTGTTTCTAAATCCAGTATGGTTGATTATGCCCTGGATGAAAAACTAGTCTGTCGTGTCCTTTAAAAACAACCCACTAGCTAGTCCATGTGTGTCCTTAGCAGACGCCATCGAAACCTAGTAAATGAAAAAAATAATCATAGGCCTATACAGTACACTGCAAAAACACTAAATGTGGTTGTTATGTGATCTAACGATTGTCCAAGTAATATGACGCCAATCACATGGATAAAAACATAAATAACTTTAAATAACAGGTATTCGGTTCGAACGAGATTCGAAACCCATTTATATCAGAATAATCTTACACGGGCTTTTTCGGTACCGCGTTCTTAAAATTTATCTAAATGTAGTAGCGTGACTGTTATTAACATTTTGGTCCTGCATTTGTTCATATGCACTTTGGTATTTTGCCATTGTACAACTGACTAAAAGCGATCATGGAACTTTGTGCAATAAAGAGTAATGCGTCAACTTTAAAATAAAATAATTCAAAATAAGTTTTTAGTTAACCAGCAACGACAATCAGTTCTAACCTTGTTTTAAAGTTTTCACTGCCACTTTGGTTGTTCCGTTCCATAAACCCTCAAAGACTTGTCCAAAATTACCTTCACCAAGCTTTTTTTCGAGTTTAAATTCTGAATGCTCTACCTCATATTTATCAGCAAGTTCGTGTGATAACTCATCGGTTTGAGGATGTTCGTCCTGTGTTACGATTATGAGATAAACCAATTTGTTACCATATTTAACACACAGAGACAGCTCTGGCAACACGAATATGAATACGAAGTAACCTGCCAATTAGTTAAACATGAGTATCCCATCTAATGTTAACGACCCTTGCGTTTTCTCATTCACATCAACTTAATTACTTACATATTCATAATGTATCACACATATACATATACTTAGTCGCATACATACCTTTCTACATGGTTCTGTCAGTCTGGTACATATTGTCCCATCATCAGTACTTTGATAATGGGCAATCAATTCGTTTAGAGATAAAAATGTCGAAGTTTGAAATTTTCCCTTAACATACAGTTTATCTCTCCCACCATCGTGTATACGACATATCAGGTAATGTCTACACATGTTTTCATGCAGAACTGTTTAAGTAAATTTTGTTTATTTTATTCGTCTACATAAAATCTAATTTTTATGGCGTATTTTATCAATTATATAAAGTGTATTGAACTGGATTAATGAAGTAATTCGTGTGTTTGGTCTTAAATTTTTATAATTTCGGTATTTCTAAAGAACTTTAAAATAAATACATATAAAAGCTATTTGGGGGATCTTACATATAATTTGACAAAAAACCTTTTTTAATCGTAAACATGACTTGACCAGTTTCTCTAACTCGGATTATTTAAGTTATGTGATATCCCAATCTAACGGGATCTTTATTCGTAACAAGAAATTTTAAAATATTTAAAATTACACGAATCGTAGATTACTGATGCTAAATAGGTTAAACATATTAATGTACCAGTTAAAGCATATTCATTAGGATTGCTTGTACTTTCCCTTATCATGAAAGCGCCATTTGGATTATGCCGCTGCTTAAGTAATCTTGATACTTCAGGACGTTTCAGTTTGCCAAAATACCACCTGTAAAAATTATGTCAAAGTATAATACTTTTCAAATAAAATGACTGTATGTTGTTTATAAATGTAAATTCAAACTATATTAAATGGTCCCCGACTAAATGTATTTCACGGCTGATAATGAAAGCCATTGAAAAATAAATATTTGCGGCTACAGCAGGTCAACGCCGGTGTACCGGGTAAATGAGTTAATAATTTTACACGTAGTTAAGCATTTTTTAAACGCTTATTATTTGCTCTGCGTTATACAAGAGCATTGACCGTAAACGTACTTATTTGGCGAAATATCCGACCGGTTAGTCTGGTGGTTTAGTGCGACACCTCTCAACCAAAAGGTTTTAGGGTCGAAACTGGTCGCTTGCTATAGTCGGTTGTGTCTTTGGGAAGAGAGTTAACGGACATTGCCTGATCCCAGCGGATTAGTGGGTTCTACAAGATTAAAGAAACATTTAAATCCTATACATCACACTGCAATGGCTCCTCTAACCCGACGATGGTCGCGAGGTGATCTGACATTTGCCCGTGTTAACCCCTTTGTTAATGCGAGAGTTTTTGTTGACGTAGTTTATTATTTCCTATTTTCTGTGACGTCATTATTTTCTCTAATTTGCCTTTTTATCCTTTGTTCTCTTTGTTTTTGTACACGTGTAAGGCGTGGCTTTAGTTTATTTCTTTAGTATTTTCGGTGACCTTTTTAGTTTGTACCTGAGAGTCTGTAGTGAACAGATTATAGCGTTGCATAGACACAACAGTAGTAACTAGAGAGTGCCAACCACGTATTTTACCACCACTATTTGTAAAACACATTTTGTACCATATGTATATATATATGCGAGCAGGGTCCCTAACTACCATATGTATTTTATACACCGGGTATGTAGTTTGTTTCTGCATGCATAAACGCATGGGTCCCTAAGGTAACAATCCGATCTTGATATTATTGTTCCCCACACAATATATGTGCACGTCAGGTCCATGTTAATTAACATTTCAGAAAGTTTTAACCGGACTGTCATAGTTCTGTTTCTGCAAGCATAAACGCATGGGTCCCGTAGTTATTAAACCAAACTTCTTTTCCGTGTGCAGTTATAAAAATAATACGCGTGTGAGATTTCCGAACATTCTACCACAAATGTTTTAATTTAAGCTTCTTGCCACGCGCTGTAGTATAATGAAGGTCAATTCCCAAAACAGCCCGATTGAGTTTCATTATTTCGGGGGAATTCCACTGGGCTTAGTAGGCCTACATTAATTTCTGTTTTTACATATCTGAGTAATGTTATCAAAGTTAGATGTTTGTTAGATAATCTAACAAACAGTTTTAGTCCGCGACTCCTTGTTGGAGATGTCGGCGCGATATGGCATGCCTGTTACAATCATGGTTTTGAAACAAGTCGTAATTTTTAGGGTATTTCCCTGATATTGTATTTCTTTTTTCTCAATGGTACAACGTCGGATAGGGGACTAACATTTTAGCCGACCAAGCGCTATGCCCTAAAGAGCTTATTTTAAAAAAATACCGTTTTGGTTTTTCAACTCCCAGAGGAATTCCCCTGGGTATATTACCCAAAATTTTGGTTTCCGCATAATTAGGCCTTGTTGTCTAACAAATGGCAAAGTTTTATTGCGATTCCATTACGTTTTCTAGTAGATGTCGGAGCCACAAGCCATGCCTGTCACAATCATGATTTGAGAAAAAAATCTTTCTTTTTAGGGTATTTCCCCGAGGTAATTTTTTTAATTCTTTTATGTGTTTTATCAGTGACTAATGCACTCACATTTTATTAAATCTAATTTAAATTGGAGCAGCCATTTGAGCGCTATGCGCAAAAATAGCTAATTATTTTTTAAAAAATACCGTTTTGGTTTTTCAACTCACAGGGGAATTCCCCTAGGTATATTACCCAAAATTTTGGTTTCCGCATATCTAGACCATGTTGTCTAACAAATGAAGTTTAATTGCAATTTTAATGCTTATTCTGTTAGATGTCGGGGCCACAAGCCATGCCTGTCACAATCATGATTTGAGAACAAAATCTTATTTTTTAGGGTATTTCCCTGGGTATTTTTTTTAATTGTCTTAGGTGTTTTATCAGTGGCTAATGCACTTGTATTTAATCTAATCTAATTGAAATTTGGAGCAGCCGTTTAAGCGTTATGCGCAAAAAGAACTATTTTTTTTTTAAAAATTCCATTTCGGTTATTTACCTGCCAGGGGAATTCCCCTGGGTATATTACCCAAAAGTTTGTTTTTTGCATATCTAGGACATATTGTCTAACAAATAACCAAGTTTTATTGCGATTCCATTACTTTTTCCAGTATATGTTGGGGCCACAAGCCATGCCTGTCACAATCATGATTTAAAACAAAATCTTATTTTTTAGGGTATTTCCCTAGGTAAATATTTTAATTTTTTCAACTGTTATATCAGTGGTTAATGCACTTACATTTCACCAAATTTAAACAAAGAGAGAGAAGCTGTTCAAGCGCTATGCCTCAAAAAGGTAAATTTTTATTAAAAAATACTGTTTTGGTTTTTAACGTCCTAGGGGAATTCCCCTAAATTTATTACCCAAAATTTTGGCTTCTGCATTTTTAAACTATGTGGTCTAACAAATTACCGAGTTTCGTTGTGATTCCATTACCCTTTCTGGTAGATGTTGGGTCCACAAACCATGCCTGTCAAGCGTTTGACG
>CH001841.1:439599-473290 GCA_000149265.1 Ciona savignyi | reverse complement strand
GCTATTTGTATCAACTCGGATTTTATTAATAAGAAAATGCTTTCAAGATTCGTGCCTTTAACACACAGCAGGGTAAACTGAGAAAACGTTCCTCGACCGGTTAGATCATTCGGAGAAATTAACTTTAATCAAAAATCAGTCGCTAACCATAGACAAATGTGTCCCAATGCAGGGTTGGTTGTGTCCTGGATCAAAGAGTGCCTTTGGTCGTATGCTTGTTACCAAAGTATTTTTTAAACTAACATACGACCCAAAGCGAATATAGAAGTTCGTACAATATAGAATAATTCAAAACATTTTAGATAAATCTGACGAATTGGGTAAAATTCAAAGTAAAATATTTTAGCTACTACCAAAAACAATTAGTTCTAACCTTGTTTTAAAGTTTTCACTGCCACTTTGGTTGTTCCGTTTCATAAACCCTCAAAGACTTGTCCAAAATTACCTTCACCAAGCTTTTTTCCGAGTGTAAATTCTGAATGATCTACCTCATATTTATCAGCAAGTTCGTGTGATAACCCATCGGTTTGAGGATTTTCGTCCTGTGGTATAATTATGAGTACACAAACCGGGTGCCTCTAAATACTACAGGATCGCTTTGAGCGCTTGGATCGCTTAGATAGAAAGTAATTCTTACCCTGTCCCAAAGACTTATCCCAACCCCAGAACTAACTTTAACCCCAACCCATTAATATGTAGTGACATCCGCGGCTTGTGTAATATTTGTTGCATATTATATTAAGTTTTGTTAAATTATTTAAGTAAGCCATTATTGCATGCTGCACAGCTGTGTGCGCCTGTTCTAAAAAACCTTTGTGCCTCACTTCCTGTGCGTGCCAACGGGATATAATCCCCATGCCATACGTATTGCAAGCTGATGTTTTGTGTATAAAGTCTTTTGCATTTTGTATTATCGAAAACGCGTTTTGGAATAAGGACCAAAATAAAATCGCCTGTTGGGGCGCTGCTCCAGGCATGTATAGTCAATCAGTTTAATTGTATGTGTTTTACTGAATTGGTTTATAAGATACAATTAAGAAACCTTCCGGGACGGAGTCAATTCGCAGTCTAGGTAGTTGGAGAATTCAGGTCAGATTTATTGCTGGGATAAGCACGCCAGGCAATCACAAAAAAACTTGATTCTCCGCAAATATCATAATCTTTATTTTAGTAAGAGAAGTTTTCTTCAAGGATTTTGTAATTACAAAGTATAGTAAACCATTCAAGCGATCCTGTAGTATTTAGAGGTACCGCACCTTCCAGCATTATTATACGCTTGTATGAAGCAAGTTCGAATTTACTGTACAATATTTTGTGCTTGTACTGTCTGATTGATTTGATTACTCTAATCCGCATGGGTTAAGGACAGTAAGACAAAGAGTTGGTGGATCAAAACCCGTCCCATCGATACCTAGTCTGGGAAATTTCACTTTACCTGCCTTGGGCAAACCGCTGATTCATGAGTTAAATAATTCACTTAGCAGGCATAGCTTGGATCCATTGGGTTAATGGCTTAAAACTAAAAGAATATCTTATATCAAACAATGTATTACATCCATTAACCCGTGCGCCACATTATCTGAAGGTTGTTCATGTGATAACGACTCTGCGTTTTCTCATTAACATCAACTAACATATTCATAATGTATCACACATATACTTAGTCGCATACATACCTTTTTACATGGTTCTGTCAGTCTGGTACATATTGTCTCATCATCAGTACTTTGATAATGGTCAACCAATTCGTTTAGAGATAAAAATGTAGAAGTTTGAAATTTTTGTTTAACATACAGTTTATCTCTCCCACCATCGTTTATACGACATATCAGGTAATGTCTACACACGTTTTCATATAGAACTGTTTAAGTAAATTTTGTTTATTTTATTCGTCTACATAAAATCTAATTTTTATGGCGTATTTTATCAATTATATAAAGTGTATTGAACTGGATTAATAAAGTAATTCGTGTATTTGGTCTTAAATTTTTATGATTTTGGTATATCCTAAAGAACTTCAAAATAAATACGTATAAAAGTTGTGAATATTTGGGGTATCTTACATATAATTAGACAAAAAAAACTTTTTTAATCGTAAACATGACTTGACCAGCTTCTATAACTCGGATTATCCAAGTTATGTGATATCCCAGCTAACGGGATCTTTATTCGTGACAAGAAATTTAAAAATATTTAAAATAACACGAATCGTAGATTATTGATGCTTAATAGGTTAAACATATTAATGTACCAGTTAAAGCATATTCATTAGGATTGCTTGTACTTTCACTTATCATGAAAGCGCCATTTGGATTATGCTGCTGCTTAAGTAATCTTGATACTTCAGGACGTTCAAGCTTGCCAAAATACCACCTGTAAAAAGAATGTCAAAGTATAATCATTTTCAAATAAAATTACTGTATGTTGTTTATAAATGCAAACGCAAACTATATTAAATGTTCACCGACTAAGTGTATTTCACGGCTGATAATGAAAGCCATTGAAAAATAAATATTTACGGCTACAGCAGGTCAACGCCGGTGTACCGGGTAAATGAGTTAATAATTTTACACGTAGGTATGCATTTTTTAAACGCTTATTATTTGCTCTGCGTTATACAAGAGCATTGACCGTAAACGTACTCAATTGGGCAAATATCCGACCGGTTGGTGGTTTAGTGCGACACCTCTCAAGTGCGACACCTCTGGTGCGACACCTCTCTTATACAAGAGCATTGACCGTAAACGTACTCAATTGGGCAAATATCCGAGTCTGGTGGTTTAGTGCGACACCTCTCAACCAAAAGGTGTTAGGGTCGAAACTGGTCGCTTGCTATAGTCGGTTGTGTCTTTGGGCAAGACAGTTAACGGACATTGCCTGAACCCAGCAGATTAGTCGGTTCTACAAAATTAAAGGAACATGTGAATCATAAACAACACACTGCAATGGTCCTGTAACCCGACGATGGTCGCGAGGTGATCTGATGATTGCCCGTATGTTAACCCCTTGGTTTCCCCATTCACGGAGATGAACATGAATATCGTTTCCTAAATATAGCTAGCTGCATTGTGAAGGTACATCTTGTTTTGTATATATACTTATTGATAAATTTAAATGTTGAAACAATAATCAAAACTCACGGTTGCGATTCAAGGGAACTACATGTAGCAATGTAGTTTGATGGTACATATCCTTCCAATTGTGATGTCACCTCATCTATCAACCGGACAACCCACCAATCACCTTCATTTGGATTAATCAACTCCATTTTGTCACCTGATTGGATGTATATTATCGAAATGTTATCCAATTGCACATTACCAAACTTCTATTCCAATAAACCAGGCATGGGCAACATACGGCCCACAGGCCTGGTCCGGTCTGAAAAGGATTTATACCAGCTCGCACACTGTATCTATCCATACCCTATAATTAAGACATTGAATACTATTCATGTAATGATCAGACCCATCAAGGACTTCATTTTCCCACATCGGGCCTGCCGACTAGAAGAGTTGCTCACCCCTGTATAATGACGTCAAACGCAGGTTATACAAACAACGCATACAAATGGCACATATCTTTAATATAGAAAATGGAACTCGTACTGGCGCGCATTGGTAGGATATTACCTTTTTTAAATGTTAGTTGTGTTGACGTTCGAGCTACATAGTCGTATAATGCAACGTAGATGTTGTCTGCAGTATTGGTTGGTGATTAAGGACCTGTTTTGGACAAAAGGTTATTGACGCCTATTTTAAGAGACTCCCCAAGTACAAAACCGTATCTGTACACTTCAAGTGAAACGTGTTTATTAAGTACACCAGGCGATAGCATGCCAACACGGTAAAGTTTACATTTCTTGCCCGCATATTCCGTTTCGGTCTACTTCAGTTAACGATGTCTGGAAAGGTTTGTTCGGAAGGACTCATTTTTTTATTAGCAGATTACAATACTATTCTTGTTTATTCATAAAACCCAAGGTTGTATCCAAATATCTTGAACATTTGATAAAGCTAGGCATTTTGCGGTTCAAATAGCTGTCAAAACAACTTGAAATTGTATTGGGAGTTTCATTTAAAAATGTTTGCTATTACTATCTTACCACATTATAACTAGATTATATTTTGCCAAAAATTTAAAATTGTTTAGTATATTTTGGCTTTTTAATATGTTTTATATTCAATTTAAATAGCGGCGCCAATTTCCATACCCCTTTCCTTTATTCGACACAATCTCCGTTGGTTAATCAAAAAAATGGGGAGATCTTTTAATTTTATGACAAAAATGTACAATATACGTAGCCTCGAGACTTGGTATGCTAGGTAGTTTATTCATGTTTATCCGTGGGAAGGGAAAACCAAGGGGGTTAACACACGAGCAATCGTCAGATCACCTCGCGCCCACCGTCGGGTTACCGGAGTCATTACAGTGCGTTGTATATGATTCAGACGCTCCTTTAATTTGGTAGAACCCAATATTCCTCTGGGTATTTTGTTTTAAATAAATACTTTGAGTATATTGGCATCATGAGGCTAAAGTTTACTATTATAGGTTACAATGCATGTGAGAAAATACAATCAATTTTCGCTTACGAATGTCAGTTAATGGTATGGTTGCATTGGCTGCATCATTTCCTCTGCGCAATAGTGATATTTTTGACCAACAAAATCCAATACCGATAGGTAAAGACAGCTGATATCTATCTTCTCAACCGCTTGCATCTGTCTAAAGTAGACTGAGCATTATGATTATTGCAATTTTCTCTAGAAATCCGCCTGCCTCTTTAGAATAACAATTTAATCACAAGCCAATGTTCGGATTACCACGGCACATCGTCGAGTTACGAGAGCTATTGCAATGTTTTGTGTATGATTTAAAGCTTTCTTTTGATAGAACTTATCATTTCAATTAGTTCATAACTTGTCTTACAGGCACTGTCCGTTAAGTGCTTTGCCCAAAGAAACAATCGACTAGCTAGCGATTAATTTTGGACGTGCAACCATTTTGTTTAAAAGCGTCGCACTAAACCACCAGACTAAACGATCGGTTATTTTTATGAATTAAAATTTAATATTTCATAGTGGTTCTACACAAACTTACTTATTAAACTGCCAAGGGGATGTAGGCTGTTATCTTTCCTGCGCTATTGCCTACGATGGCGACTGCTTGATGATCAGAGACAGAGTGTATGAACTAAGTCCGTGCATGCATACCTAACCAGTACCTGCTAATTATTAAATAGCATATTTCACGGGGCGCAAACAAACACATAAGGTAAATATATTAAGAGATTCAAAGAGCACGCAGTTTGTTTCTGTTGCTGACTCCTTTTTTTAATGTAATAACAGTTGACAGTAGGCCACATTTGATCCAGAATTCGCTTTAACGCAACGAAAGTGGTAATCAATCTTCAATATAAGCTACTGGACGATTACCAATAAACCTAGAATATTAAGTTTTACAACATGGTACAACTCATAAAAGAAATTAACAGAGTCACGCTATTGTGATTTTGAATAAAAATACGAATAATAATTTGTCATTTTGTTGCATCATTCCGTGCTTTCACAAAACTTACATGGCGGAATATATATGCTCGTGGGAGTTTACTGATTGTTTTATTAGTTCCTCCTGTGATTAAACAGGTTTAACATTCGTTGTTAGATAAATTAACTAAAGTGTTAACTATGAGTCAACTACCACTATTTGTAAAACACATTTTGACTGTACGTTGCAGTCTTTGCTGCAAGAACGAAGCTTGCATACTAAAACGAACTTGTTATATTGTGTCTTTAAAAAAAGGTCACATATTAAGCTTTTGTCTTATTTTTTAGTCACATCATGTACACTGTACAGTAAGGCCTTAACATATTGTGTTGGCTATGATTAACCGATTTGCAAGATGTTATATCGACCAGATTTATATTGCTTAAGTTTACGATGATTTGTATGTTGATTGTGTTGGCAGGGTGACATTTGACACGCCAACCAGTTTACTTCATTTACATACAAGATCATTTTTTTTGTATGCTCATTATTGCACTTTAAAGACTTTTAAATATGGCATTCCGTTTATTTTACTCTAATATCAGGTAATGCCAATATATGATCAACCTTCCGGGTTATTTGGTTAATCCTTCCGCACCAATCAGCATTGGCATACCGTTGTTTACATTTTAAATGCTTGTTTCCAATGTTACTTAACCTGTGATATAACTTACTGCATAAGCCAAGGACTAATCCAAGTTTACCCACGACCCAATAACTATTGCTCTAGCCTCTTATTGTTTGCTTAATATTTTAGCGCCGACTTTTGTTCAGTTTACTTTTACGATTCATTTTTACCTTCAAATAAAAGTTAAAAAAAGAGTGAAGTTTTTAACGATTTGTAATTTTTCTGTTGCATTTAATAGTTGGCCTACTTCTTTCTTCGATTACATTTAAAGCTAAGTGTTCTAGAAATCTCGATCTACCAGTGCCAACTGAAAGAAAGGTATTTTTTCCTCCTGCTTATAAAATACATTGTGTCCTCGTTTACAAGACGGTTGTGCCACGAGTTACGATGTGTAGGAAGAGATTTCACCGCTATCTGCTGAAATGTTACCTTTTGCCCAGCACAACAAACAACAGCATCTAAGTGAAATAATTAGTTATATTAGAGATTAAACAGCTTGTTTACCAATACAGTACTTCCTCGATTATCCGTACCTCATTTATCCGGCATTCGATTATCCGTCCATTGGGTCAGATAATAATTTATGATGTCCAAAGGTCGGCTTCTTCATAAGCCACTCTCCGTTATCTTATGCTTATCTTATATTCGTTCGTACCGAGTTGAAAGAAATACATGAGAAAACAAACCGCAGATCATGACGGCGTTGCCTTCTGTCTTGCCGCGCTAATTCCAGATAAGAAAATTGGCGCGAATTCAAGATCACTTGTATTTCACGCCATTTGGATTATTTCTACCAGTTGGTTCGAACATTTTAATAAAAAAAATGAAAAAAACTAACTTAATCTGCTAGGGCTAAAACAAGGATTTGCACAGAAAGTATATTTACAACGATGTTCAACTCCCGTTTGAATAATTATGGACAGAAGCGTAATTACATAATTTTGATTTGACTTACGTAACGTAATTCTGACGTCAGTAATTACGTAACTGAACGTATTAGACGTCCGTAATTACGTAACTGAACTTAACTAGAAAGTGTCAACCACGTGTTTAACCACCACTATTTGTAAAACACATGTGTTATGCCATATATTCATGCTACAGGGTCCCTAACCACAATTTGTATTTTATACACTGAGTATGTAGTTTGTTTCTGCAAGGATAAATGCATGGGTCTCATAGTTAACCAACCAAACTTATTTTCCATGTGCAGTTAAATAAAAGATAAACGTCAAAAATTTACGAACATTTCACCACAAATATTTTAAATTAAAGCTTCTTTTCAAGCGCTGTAGTGAAATACGGCTAAATTCCCAAAACAACCCGATATATTTATGGGTCCCATTTGGAAATATGGGACACATATTTTTTTGCCCGTTTTTTTTTCTTTTTTTTTTCGTCAAACGCTTGACAGGTATGATTTGTGGACCCAACATCTACCAAAAGGGGTAATGGATTCACAACGAAACTTGGTAATTTGTTAGACGACATGGTCTAGAAATGCACAGACTAAAATGTTGGGTGATAAATCCAGGGGAATTCCCCTGGCACGTTAAAGACCAAAACGGTATTTTTTTCTAAAAAAATAGCTCTTTTGCGCATAGCGCTTGAACGGTAGCTCCAATTTAAATCAGATTTGACAAAATGGAAGTGCATTAGTAACTGATTGAACACTTAAAAGAAATAAAAAATTACCTAGGAAGATTTTGTTGTCAAATCATGATTGTGACAGGCATGCCATGTCGCCCCGACATCTATCAGAAAGAATAATAACATCGCAATGAGACTTCGTTAGTTTTTTGGCAACATGATCTAGATATGCAAAAAACAAAATTTTGGGTGATGAATCCAGGGGAATTCCCCTGGCACGTTAAAAACCAAAACGGTATTTTTTTCTAAAAAATTAGTTTTTTTGCGCATAGCGTTTGAACGGTAGCTCCAATTTGAATCAGATTTTATAAAATGTAAGTGCATTAGTAACTGATTTAACACTTACAAGAATTAATAAAATTACTTAGGAAAATATCCTAAAAAATAAGCTTTTGTTGTCAAATCATGATTGTTACAGGCATGCCATGTCGACCCGACATCTATAAGAATAAAACATGTATGCGCAATCAAACTTTGTTATTTGTTAGACAACATGGGCTATATATTCAGAAACTAAAATTTTGGATAATAAATCCAGGGGAATTCCCCTGAGACGTTAAAAAAAAAGTGGCATTTTTTCTAAAAAATTAGCTTTTTTGCGCATATTGCTCGAACGGCAGCCCCAATTTAAATCAGATTTGGTAAAATGTTAGACCGTACAACATCACCCGGTATTGCCGCACAACCTTATCCACTATTGGCACACAATCTTTTCCAGTATTGCCGGAAACATCAGACAGATTGGGATACAACCTCCCTCAGTATTGCCACATAACATTACCTAGTATTGCCGTACAACCTTACCCAGTATTGATACACCTCACACAGTATTGCCCTACAACCTTACCCAATATTGCCGTACAACACTCAGTTCAGTATCTACTCAAAACTGGCCTTGTGATGCTATAATGTCAGCACACAATCTTACCTAGTAGCAGCAAACGACTTCCACGATGTTGTCACAGACATCTTCGGCCACAGTATTAGCCGGCAACCTTAACCGGTCGCTTAACATTTTACTAATACCTGTACTTTTGGTAGTTTAATATGTACCACACCAAAATAACGGTAACTGCCTAATTAAACATGCTAAAATGAAATTCTAACTAAACCTCCGAAGCTTTTCAGGCTACACCAACGTACGCTACCACACACTGTTTAATCTGAAAATAAGTCATGCGTAACCATTGCGATGATTTTACAAAATACGGCGATCAACCATAATATGCTTAATCGCCGTACCATGTGGTATGAAAATACGATCATGGCTGCATACTATGCGCTAATCATACCAAACCATGTCCCATACTATGAGCTAATCCGTAACGAATCGGGTGAATTGGTAAAGCCGTTCAAGTGCTATGCTATGCTCAATTTTTTTTTTAAATAACGTTTTGGTTTAAACGTTCCAGGATATTTCTCCTGAATTAATCACACCGAATTTTGAGTCCTGCATATCTAAACCATGTTGTCTAACAAATGACTAAGTTTTATTGGAATTCCATTACTTCTTCTAGTAGATGTTGGGGACACATCCATGCCTGTCAAGGCTTTGACGAATGTTCCATTTTTTTATATAAGACCCATAATTATAGTTTGAACGTTTTATTTAACCTAGTGTAGGATATCTCGACCCATTAATTATTCATTTGCGTATATTTTCTAAATGTCTATGGTAAATGATAAATTGCGTCATAACCGAAATACGTAACAATGGGAGTTTGTGTTACAAATACTAAACCGCATGTTAGAACATTCTTTCTTTTCGAATCAGTTACCGTACAGACTGCAGCATACCATTTTTAGCCGATACCGTATCTTTCGTCCCGTTTAAAGCCAAAGTTTGGTGAGTGTGTGATTTTATTGGTTTATATGTATACTCGTAAATTACTGATTTGGTTCCTTTATTTTAATTACGTAGAAAACTGTGTCAATCTCAACCACCGTTTCGTATCAACCCTGATCTTCAATTAGAACTAGAGGACATAAAATGTTTGTTTATTTATCGATACGCGTCACTTTAAAACCATAGCAACCCGTTTCCCCACACGCGGAAGTAACACCTAGGGTTACCCAAACGTGACTTCACGACAACAAACTGATTTTGCAATGAACTATATTTTATGCATTATTACTAAACAACCTATAGCATGGTATAATTTTTAGCTGAATATATTTTATAGATTTACAAAATGTACAATAAAATCCAAGATTACAAATTAAAACTGTAAATATCGGTAAGCAACATATTGTAAAACACTAGTTAAAAAGGCTTTTTTGAACCAATCAAAATGTTATATACCTGCTGGATTAGATCACTGTAATTAAGTCATCTAATGCCCGCCATAAATAAGATAAGCAGTACACACGTAAAATCATAGCAATTTAAAACCATAACAATAATTACATATTATTGCACATATAATTAAAACAAAAAAATGCTACCTAAGAGGAATACGCATCTAATTTACACAGCAAAGTTTCGAATGAGTTTCGCTTATTAGGGTCAGCATCCCAGCAATTGAGCATTATTGCATACAAACTATCAGGGCAGTCTGGAAATTGCGGCATTCGATATCCACTTTCGACTTTATCCAATACTTTTTGGTTAGACCAAACTGTCAAAATATTGGTATTACTACTTGCATTTTTTGTGTTAAACTTTGTATTCTTTACCCCGCTTTGCCTTTAAAATATTTTAAATGTTTATTCTTTTAGTTTTTTTTTGTTTTGTAAAGCAACAAAAACAAAATAAACTAGAGAGTGTCAACCACGTGTTTTACCACCACTTTTTTGTAAAACATAGTTTGAATAATATATATAGATATATACGCGAGCAGGGTCCCTAACCACAAATTGTATTTTATACACCGGGCATGTAATTTGTTTCTGCAACCATAAACGCATGGGTCCTTGAGGTAACAATCCGATCTTGTTATCTATGTACATTACACAATATATGTTATATGTGCACGTCAGTTCCATCTTATCCAACATCCCAGAAAGTTTTAACCGGACTGTCACAGTTTTGTTTCTGCAAGCATAAACGCATGGGTCCCATAGTTATTAAACCAAACTTCTGTTCCATGTGTAGTTAAAAAAAGAATAAGCGTGTTAGATTTAGAAAAATTTAAGCCTTTTGTCAAACGCTTTGGTAAAAGGAGGGCAAATTTCCAAAACAGCCCAATCGAGTGTTTTCATTATTTCGGGGAATTCCTTTGGGTTTAGTACATAAATTTATGTTTTTACATATGTAAGTTATGTTATCTAAGTAAGATGTTTGTGAGATAATCTAACAAACAGTTTTAATCCGCTTTGGCGACTCCTTGGTGGAGATTTCGAAGCAATAAATCATGCCTGTTACAATCATGGTTTAAAAACAAATCATATTTTTTAGGATATTTCCCTATGTATTTTATTTTTTTTGTTCAATGGTACAAAAGCGGACAGGGACATTTTGGCCGTTCAAGGGCTATGCCCAAAAAAGCTAATTTTAAAAATAGGCCGATTTGTTTTTTCACCTCCCAGGGGAATTCCCCTGGGTATATTTCCAAAAAAATTGGTTTCTGCATATCTAGACCATGTTGTCTATAAAATGACAAAGTTTTATTGCCATTCCACTACCCCTTCTGGTAGATGTCGTTGCCACAAGCCATGCTTGTCAAGCGTTTGACGAAAAAACGAAAAAAAACGGACAAAAACAATATGTGTCCCATTTTTCCAAATGGGACCCATAACTAGAGAGTGTCAACCAAATGTTTAACCACCACTATTTTTAAAAACACAACTTGTATGCTATATGTTTATGCAAACAGGGTCCCTCACCATATTTATTGTATGTCATACACAAATATGTACTTTGAGTCCCTGAGGTAACAAAGTGATCTTACTATCCATGTTTATCACACAGTATATTATCATGTCAGATATTTGCCCGTTAGGCTATTGATATCCAACATTCCAGAAAGTTTTAACCGGACTGCCATAGTTTGGTAACCAAACTTCTTTTCATTTGGAGTTAAAAATAATGTGTTAGATTAAAGAACACTTCACCACAAATGATTTAAATTAAAGCCTCTTGCCAAGCGCTGTAGTGAAATGAAGCTAATTTCCCAAAACAGCCCGATTCAGATTTTCATGGTTTTAGGGAATCCTCCTACTGTAGTAGAATTTATTACACAAAATTTTTGTTTCTGCATATCCAGACTACGTTTTCTAACAAATTAAAAAGTTTTATAGCGTTTCGATTACCCCTTCTAGTAGATGTCGTGGCTACATGCCGTGTCTGTCACTAACATATTCAAGGAACATATCTACGTTTTTAAAGGAATTACCCTGAAGTTTTTTTATTTCTTTTAATTGGCACAGAAGTGGCTTACGGTCCAAGATTCCACCAAATCTAATGAAAATTTGAGCAGCCGTTTAAGTGCTAAGCCCAAAAAATCAAAATTTTTAAAAATACCGTTTTGGTTTTTAACGTCCCAGGGGAATTCATCCTGAATTTATCACCCAAAATTTTGGTTTCTGCATATCTATCATATCTATACTATGTTGTCTAACATATGACAAATTTTGATTACGGTGCCATTACTCATTTTGGTAGATGTCGGCGCGAGATGCCATGCCTGTCGAGCGTTTGACGAAAACAAAAGAAAAAAAACAGACAAAAACATGTTACTCATTTTTCCAACTGGGTCTAGGAGAGGATATATTTGCATGGGTGGACAAGCGCAATGAATATTATTATCTAAACAAAATGATTGCCGTGCACACCGTCAGAACTGTACGGTATGCAGGTTGAATAAAATTTACAACCGGTTCAACCCATAATCAAAGATACCCCCGGTCATATACAAAAGTGGTGGTTTTGATTAACAACTTTTCCGTGGATGGCAGGACCTTTTTCTTAAGCTGAATGGCCTGTTCAAATGGCTGAACACAATGCTATTTAATCATCATCACTTAAAAACAAACAGAATCACTTACGAATGCTTATTTTCTGAAAATACCTGGATATGGTTCTCTGCCTTTTCCGATGATCTCTGTGAGTAAAATACCAAAAGACCAAACGTCAGACTTGATTGAAAATTTTTGATGTAAGGCTGCTTCTGGTGCGCTCCATTTTACTGGAAATGTCTTGCTTGTTGATTGATATATGTCTTCCTAAAACATATAACGCAATATAGATGGCGTATAACTGATTAATAAATCTCTATGCGCGGCCGGATCGGAGTGGTAATGTCTTATTCATAGTATTTAAATGAATGTTTTTGAGTAACGACGGTGGTGACTCCCTAATGTCTGATAAGTTTAAAAGCAACCTATGCTAGGCTGCTCGCCGCTGTTGCAAGTTGATTTATACGGTATTGTCCAATCACGAAATGGCAAGTTGTGTGACCTATTTCCTTATGTTAATCCATTTCTTGAACGTTTTTGCCGACGAGGTACATTTCTGTCGTGATCATTTAACAGGAAATAATCCACCCCCATTTGTAAAGTTAAGTATGTAAAGTTAATCGAATTTATATATACCACAACCATTCACCATGTTGAACTTATTTTGGTAACACTCGTGCCCCCCTCTCTTACCCTTATGCCAAACACGATTATCTTGTCCGATTTGGAACAAAATCTGCATAATACAACCACAAGAGTATCTTTAATACAAAGCCTATTAGACAAACTTTTATCGCCCGGGCTAATCCAAAATCGGCAACTTTGACGCAATTATTTTTTCCAACAAGAATATTTCTAGCAGCAAGATCTCTATGAATGTAATTGTTAGTTTCCAGGTAAGCCATTCCAGAAGCAATCTGCGTCGCCATGTCGATCAGTGTTAATTGGTTCAAATCCACATGATCTAAAGTTAAAATCTATAAAAATACCATATAAACTATAGCAACAAACATTATTTTAATTAAACAAAATTCCACCTCTGGAACATACCGAACTGAGGTAAAAAAATAAAAATTTTTGAAAAATGTTCTAAGTTTTTTCCCACTTCCAGTGGTAACGTATGCATTAAAATTTGTACATGTGATGCAAGTCTGACCGTGGTTACACGGGCGAACTTTAAATCGTTAACAAGATACCCTTCTGTATGAGCTTTAGCAGTATAGGCCTAGACCTGGTAATTATAGCGATCCCTGGCTAGACGGTGGTTTTAGACAAGTAACCTAGCAAAGATTACTGGTACCCAACGATTTATTGTTTGTATCTAAACTACAGAAAGGTCACAATCATATAACACATTTCATAATAACATGGAAAACCTACGGTAAGCGTGAGTTAATCCATCGTAATATAATTATAGGTAAGGCATTTAACACATATCTATACAGGTCATTAAACTTTTAAAAACTGAGTGTCAGCTATACCATACCACATGGGAATTTAACTTGTGAACCAAAAAGTTTACAAGACAAAAGATAAAGTGTTAAAATGCTTAAATTTACCCCTCAAGTAATCCAGTAATGACCCATTGCACATCAACTCAGTTACGATGTAAAAAGGTTCCGAACGCGTGCACACAGCATGAAGTTGTACAAGTTTTTGATGGCGTAGTTTTTTCATCAGTTTTGCTTCTTTTAAAAAACTCTCCTCCTCCATAGTACCTGAACACATGTTGTAGTGTGCTATTAGTTAACATTAGGTTTCTGCTTATAAAAAATAATATTCATGTTCTTATTACACACGAGCGGCATGACATGATAAGTTACCCCTTTCACCAGTTAAATCAGTCGGTAAGAGTGGTAAGTGGTTTGCAGGCAACTTGTTTACTTGGATTAAAAATTAGTTTTTTTGTTGTGTGTTTCTAAATCCAGTATGGTTGATTATGCACTAGATGAAAAACTAGTCTGTCGTGTCCTTAAAAAACAGCCCACTAGCTAGTCCATGTGTGTCCTTAGCAGACGCCATCGAAATCTAGTAAATAAAAAAAAATTAATCATAGGCCTATACTATACACTGCAAAAACACTAAATGTGGTTGTTATGTGATCTAACGATTGTCCAAGTAATATGACGCTGTGGCTATCCAGATAGTGTTAAAGAACTATGGGCTCTCGCTTGCTTTGTGTTGTTTAACTGACCGAGGCGTTAGCTGAGCTTGTTTAGGCTGGCTGCCTAACTGTCTTTCGCGAGCTGCGCAGCGGAAAGTCTATTCTCCACAGAACGCTCACTAATAATTACAGTGACCAATATTTCTTCGTTGCTTAATCTCTTCTCAATTCCAAAATCTGATTCCTTGTTCAGTATAATTGTATTTTACGTCTTTAAATACTTGTGATGCAGGTTACTTATTCTAAATGTGAACTATATAGTCTGGCGCAAGTTACTTAGGTTGAGGTAGGTTATATTATACTATTCAAATTTCTAGATTATATAGGGAATTTAAAAGGTGCGATAAGTTTACGTGCGAGACGTTTCACATCTGCACGTTTGACTAACTATGGGGAATTAGGTTGGAATACTATGTTAATGATTTAAACCAGAGGAAATACAAAGGGCCATACAAGGTGATAATTACGTAAAAAATATTAAAACACGTGAGAAAAACATCAAACACAAAAAGCGATGTTTAAAACATAAAACTATTTTTAACATGGAATAATATAATCTAATATTTGTATACGATATGCTACAACATCTCATTTTTCCACATTTTGTTAAATTTGATCATATAAAATTAATATCTCGTTGAGCATATCGGACGTTCATTGACCACTTTGGTGACATAATTCCAGACACGTGATGGTAGATCGAACCTGCAAAACTAAAACAGAAAATTTGGGCGGCAAAAAAAACAATCAAACCGCATAATCGAACGTCATTCTGTCTGTGGGTGTGTGTCGGCGTGAATGTGTATATGTGTTACTCGTGAGTGAGTTGGCCGTAACCTCTTAACGTCAGTGATGTGATAATCACGACCGGTATCCTTGCCATTAGCAAACGAACGTCAGCCCACCAAAATTCTTAATGCGGGTATAGTGAAGTAGTCATTTAGCCTTATGTAGCTTAGTAGCATATTGGCTCGCTGTTGGCGTTCACGGCATCCTATTGATGCCTTCGAACATTATAATAAATTACCAGTACAGTTGGAACTGTACCTGACGCTTCCCTTTCGCGCAGTTTAGTTCCCGGAATTACCATTGTTCTACAAGTGTGTCTCATAAATCGACAGTCGTGCTGGCCTACGCAATACTCTACCAAAACGGGTTTGTCTGACGGGCTGAACAATTTCTGGCCTTACCGGTGAGGTCTGTTGGAGCGAATTGTCCAGATCAACTGCTATTCTGGTGATGTCGTTTTCACCAGCAACAGTTAAATCGCAAGGGTCATTAGGCATGTTTGGATATACACTTTCTGAAGTTTTTAATAGGATCTAATAGGGGGCTTAAGTCGATCAATTGAGACAGTGGTTTCGACATTTCCGAAATCAATCTTGAAATATTTTTGTTCGCGGCTTAATACACGAAACGGGCCTTGATAGGAGCGCTGAAGGGAACGTTTAACTGCGTCTACCCTAATAAAAACATGAGAACACGTTCGCAGTCGCGGATCAATGTGCTCGACTGTATTACCTGGTCTCCGGGGCAAGGTAGGGCGCAAAGTCGACATATGCTCATAAAGCCGTTGTTAAAACGCACTGTGGTCCACAGAAAAATCTGGTGAATCAAAAAATTGACCAGGTAACCTCAGAGCGCTTCCGTAAACAAGCTCTGCACTTGAACATTTCATGTCTTGCTTATAAGCAGCCCGCAACCCTAGTGTTACGGTTATTAATCCCCAAATTGTTGTATACGATTTCTATTATTTCCATTGTCACCAAAACCACCATGCGTAACGGATTGCGACTTTTCGTTGTCTAAGTGCCATGCCAAGTTAGATCAACCATGTTTGTGTAAGCCAGTTTTCCAAATTGTTTAGTGTAGCTTATGTTGTGTCTGCAGTATATGTTAAGCTGATATTGTAGCAGTTATATTTCACCTAGCTTAATTGCAATACTTCAATGTTTAAATCTAGCTATTGTGTAGCATTTGCAATTGTGAAAGTGTTTAAGGTACTATATGTGTTATGCTAAACTGCCTCTATTTGAATTGCTAACTGTGTATTCTATTTGTATAAGGTTGATCGAATCGTGGTTGAACACCTCAGAAATTTAGTCGTTTAGTCGCTACTGTTCATTTCATATACTTCACTGCACCGGAACTGTATAATACACTTTTCTGCAACTATAGTGATGTGTTTGATGGGCAGTCACTTAATCGCTGACAAGACTACCGATTTGATTGACACACCACGACCATAGGGTCACGTAGGATACGGTTTAAATTCTACACCTAGTAAAACCCATGGCAAATTATCCAACCATCCCCGACCATTGTCTTTGGCCATAATTGAGGCCTTAAAGGTCCTGAAAAACCTCCCCGCAATACCGTTAGATTGTGGATGATAAGCGGTGCAATGTATAATAACCTTGCTACTCAGGAACTTGGCCATATCGTGCCATAACGATGAGGTAAATTGTGAACCCCGATCATACGTAATTTGCGATGGACAGCCATAATTCGCGACGTAGTGCAGACAGAACGCATCGACCACAGTCTCGGCTGTGATGTTAGTTAAAGGCACAACAACGGGATAACGCGTGAAACGATCGATCGCAAGAAGTACGTATTTATACCCATCACACGCAGGTAAAGGCCCAGCAATGTCAACGTGAACAGAGTGAAAGCGGGTAGAAGGAACGGGAATGGTATCAATTTTAGAAAACGTATGTCGTCCAACTTTTGACTGTTGGCAAGACAAGCACGCCTTCGTGAAATCGCGAACATCCGCATTCATTCCTTGCCAAACAAAGCGTTTTTTTATCAACTTTTGTGAACCCCTCACACCAGGATGAGCTAGAGAATGGAAATGATTAAACACCGTCCGTCTAAAACTATCAGGTATAACTGGACGAAAAGAACCCAATGATACGTCGCCCCATAAATAAACACCATATTCTGGAAGCAGACGAGATTATAAAATCAAATCGTTGTCTGGAGAGTCGCGTAGACGGCGAATCGACTCATTCAGTACTCTGAGCAGCGGCCATAGACACATAGTCAATTCCAGAGTTATCAATGTACACTGCATTAACATTGGGACGCGACAAGAAATCAGCAACGGTGTTGTCCGATCCACTTAAATGCTCGATTGTGCAATTAAATTCGGACACAAAACTTAAGTGACGACTTTGCCTAGGTGTGGCGAGCTCGACGCGTTTAGACAAACCGGACACCAGGGGCTTATGATCAGTAAATATGGTAAAACAGCGTGATTCTAGATAATACAGCAGTTCAGGTTATTTTACCCAACCTTATGTCCTTATTCAAATAGAATTAAAAAATTACAAATTAGAAAACTATTAAAAAAACAAATCCGCAAACTAACACATCCTGCTGGTTGGCAATCAAAGTTAAAATGAACCAAAGACAAGGTTAACTGAAAATCTAGAACGTGCATGTGCACTCATGCGAAATATTAATAGAACATAAAAATTGTAGCCAACAGCAATGTTGGCTACAATACCTCGGCCCCCCAATGCGTAGCTTTAAAAAAACGGAGGGGGGGTTCGATCATATTCAAAAAAACTACAGCGAAAAATCTCTATCACAGTACAGAAATCAACTGGAATCGCGTACACACAATCATAAAGTCACGTTAATCGAGTACATAGTCCCGGAACCGGACAGGCAGTCGACGCTCCCTTCCTGGTCTGGGGATAGACGCTCTCGGTTGCTCAGTATCCGTTTGCATTGTTTGTTCGGGTAGTTCGTTGTTTGGAGGAGTTGCATAAGTTGATTGGTCCTCCAGGTCGTTTATTGGCTGCTGGCGAACCGGTGTGAAGATATCTGGTGAATGGGCAATTGCTGGAGCTTCTTTTGTATCCTCGTGTTGTGCATAGGGCAGTTCTGCTAAAATTGATAAGTTGCTATTGGCGTTTACAGGAGTAACATAAGAATTGACAATACTTGGATGTATATTAAGCCTATTAGTCTCTTGAATAAGGTCATTCGTGGTGTATGCTGGCTTCAGTTTATCTACTGAAACTACCCATTCTTTACCAGCCTTTAGTAAGTATTTGGGTGTGCGTCTATCTACTGGGTATGGGCCGTGAAAATAAAAAGGTAAGCGGAGCGTGATACGCACTTCACGCACAAAGACCTGTGGTGATGTAAATAAGTCTTACCCGATGTCGCGGGGCGTTTGGTCTATACATATGTGAACTTTTCATCGCTTGTAGCTCAATAAAGTCCTGGGTTGGCGACTGATCACAGTCATTAGAAGAGCTATCAAAAAACTCCACCGGTAAGCGGAGTTGTGTAGCATACACAATTTCTGCTGGGGAAGTCCCTAGGTTATCAGAGAATTGTGTCCGTAATGCGAGTATAATGAAAGGCAGGTGATCATACCAGTCTAGAAGCGCAGCGTGCTGTCAGGACCGTTTTGACAATGCGTACAGTAATCTCTGCAGCCCCATTTCCCCTGGGAGAATAAGGTGATGTGTGAAAGTGTTTTGTGCCGAAATAGGTCATCATTTCCGTCCAAAGAATGCTTGTAAATTGAGACCCCTGGTCTGAAGATACCGTTAAGGGAGCACCATAATGTGCTGCCCAGCCATGCACAAATGCAGAACAAACCGTCTGCGCCGAGATGTTTGGTAGTAGTACTGCGGTTGGAAACCTGGAAAAGCGATCTAAAATAATTAAAAGGTATCGGTGTCCGCTTGAATTTGGCAAAGGATCTAAAAGGTCCACGTTCAACTTCGAAAATTTTGAAGATGAAGGTGGGTAACGCTGTGGAGGAGAAGAGTAACGCGGGGCTGCTTTTGTCCTTTGGCATTCAAGGCAGGTTTTAGCCCAATTTTGGCAATCTTTTCTCATACCGGGCCACACATACTTGTAAGAAACTAACCGCTGGGTCTTTTCTCGGCCTGGTTAAGTCATTTTACCGAAGCCAATATTTGGTACTCGCCTCACAGTGCCATAAGTCAGTAACGTTCTCCCGTCCGCTGTCTGGTATTGTTGCATAGCCGCTCCTCCTTGGGAACGAGGTCTGGGGCAAAAATGACCTTGCTGATCCAGTGTCGAGTAAGCAATACATATGTGAGATAGCGTCATACAGACGAGGTAGTACTTCTACGTGACCAGAGGGCTCCATGTTCTTGTTGGTAATAGCATGAAGGGTTGTAGAATAAGAACACGGAAACGTGCATTTCCGTGCTCTTGCCCCGAAGCTAGCATGGTAGAAGCACAAACCTCTTGCTGATGGCATGGAGTTGCTTAAAAAAATGGAAAATGGTGGTGGGCCAGAATATGGTGTAAAAGTAGGCTGCTGTCGGAAATACGGTGGCTGTTGTCTCGATTGATTAAATTCTCTGTAATGCGTACAGCGATTCGATGAAGTTAGTTGACTCAATTCCTGTCTCATCTCCTTGACTGCAATCACCAAATTGTCCAAATCTGCTTTTGCGGCATTTTGTGAAAAACCCGGTGATGATTCTGCATGGCGTGATATCTCGGCGAAAGTTTGGTAGGCTTTTTCTCTGTCGCAATGTCGACCAAGCTGTTCTAGCGAGTCGAAGTCTTTATCGCGAAGGTTTTCCACAAACGCTTGGTCAAAGAATTGATAAAATCGGTTCGTTATAAAATCTTTATGGGGTGACATTTCAGCTTCGCTCTGCGTATTAAAACAACGTGTTAATATACGTAAAAATCCTGATGGCTTATCTGTAGGTTCCGGTGAGAGATTATTTATTTCCGAGTGCCACGACAGTGGAGATTGTGCGGTGTGTTCAGTTATGAGTAAATTACGAAATTCATTGAACGGATCTGTTGAATTAATTAGAGACATGGCGATGTCGTTCCAGCGTATATTTAGATCCCCTGTCTGAGCTTGACAAAGAGCCAAAATACGAATAAAATGGTCGGTCATTCCAGCGAAAAAGAATTGATTTGTAGAAACGCGTAGATAAGCGCGGATGTCTACCCGATTCCACGGTTTTACTGTCTGATTTACTAACCGCATTTGTTCGTTTTTGGTCAGATCTGGTGGACGAAATGGCCCTTGATTTGTGTGAATGTTATCCGAATTTTTTCGCCGAACTGCCGTCGGAAACTTTTTCTGATATGTCGAAGCATCAGCATCTTCTACATATAGATGTAGGCTGTCAGTGTCGTCTTCCATATTTTTTAGTTTGATCCTCACTCGGGGCACCAAATATTGTGGCTATCCAGATAGTGTTAAAGTACCACAACAGTTCAGGTTATTTTATTTAACCTTATTTCCTTATTAAAATAGAATGAAAAAATTACAAATTAGAAAACTATTAAAAAAACACATCCGCAAACTAACACATTCTGCTGGTTGGCAATCAAAGTTCAAACCAAAGACAAGGTTAACTGAAAATCGAGAACGTGCATGTGCACTCATGCGAAACATTAATAGAACATAAAAACAGCAATGTTGGCTACAACGCCAATCACATGGATAACTAGAGAGTGTCAACCACGTGTTTAACCACCACTATTTGTAAAACACATGATGTATGCTATGTATTCATGCGAGCAGGATCCCTTACCACATTTTGTATTTGATACACCGAGTATATAGTTTGTTTCTGCAAGCATAAACGCATGGGTCCCTGGGTTAACAATCCAATCTTGTTATTAATGTTCATTACGCAATATATGTTAATTTCAGATACGTGGACGCCGGGTCCATGTTATCCAATATTCCAGAAAGTTTTAACCGGGCTGCCATAGTTTTGTTTCTGCAAGCATAAACGTATGGGTTCCATAGTTATCAAACCAATCTTCGTTTCCATGTGTAGTAAAAAAAGTAACCATGTTAGATTTACGAACATTTCACCACAAATATTTTAAATTAAAGACTCCTGTCAAGCGTTGTAGTGAGATGAAGCTAATTCCAAAACAGCCCGATTTAGTATTTCATCGCTTCGGGGAATTCCCCTGGGTTTGGTACATAAATTTTTGTTTTTACATTCAAATCTGGGTCATGTTATCCAACAATTCTTAAAGTTTTAATCCGATTTGACGACTCATCGTTGGAGATGTCGGCGCGCCATGCCATGCCTGTCGCAATCATGATTTAAGGACAAAATCATATTTTTGAGATTATTTCCCTGGGTATTTTTTTTATTTCTTTAAAGTGTTAAATCAGTTGCTAATGCACTTACATTTCATTAAATCTGATTTAAATTAGAGAAGCCGTTCAAGCGCTATGCCCGAAAAAGCTATTTATTTAGAAAAAACACTTTTTGATTTTTTACGTACTAGGCGAATTCCCCTGGATGTATTACCCAAAATTTTGGTTTTTGCATTTCTAGACCATGTTGTCTAACAAACGACAAAGTTTCATTACGATTTCATTACCCCTTGTGGTAGATTATGAAGCTACAGGCCATAACTGTTACAATCGGGATTTAGGAACATATCTTTATTTTTAGGGTATTTGTCTGAGTAAATAATTTGTTTCTTCTGATTCGTAAAGCAATGGCTAATACACATACATTTTACTAAATCTGATCAACATTGGAGCAGTCGTTCATGCGCTATGCCCAAAAAAGCTAAATTTTTAGAAAGATAGATGTCGGAGCCACAAGCCATGCCTGTCAAACCTTTGACGAAAAAAAAAAGAAAAAAGAAACGGACAAAAACAATCTGTGTTTTCCAAATGGGACCTATTAAAACATAAATAATTTTAAATAAACAGGTATTCGGTTCGTACGAGATTCGAAACCCATTTATATCAGAATAATTTGTCCATCTTACACAGGCTTTTTGGGTTCTTACAATTTATCTAAATGTAGTAGCGTGACCGTTATTAACATTTTGGTCCTACATTTTCCTGGATCTGTTCATATGCACCTTGGTATTTTACCATTGTACAACTGACTAAAAGCGATCAACTTTGTGCAATAAAGAGTAATGCGTCAACTTTAAAATAAAAGAATTCAAAATAAGTTTTTAGTTAACCAGCAACAATAATCAGTTCTAACCTTGTTTTAAAGTTTTCACTGCCACTTTGGTTGTTCCGTTCCATAAACCCTCAAAGACTTGTCCAAAATTACCTTCACCAAGCTTTTCTCCGAGTGTAAATTCTGAATGATCTACCTCATATTTATCAGCAAGTTCGTGTGATAACCCATCGGTTTGAGGAATTTCATCCTGTGTTATGATTATGAGTATACCAACCAGCCTTTTCATACGATTGCATTAAGCAAATTTGATTTACTGTAGAATATGTTGTCCTTGTACTGTCTGATTAGTTTGACTTTTCTGGTTTGCATGGGTAAAGCGGAGGACAGTCAGACGAAAACTTGTTGGATCAAAACTAGTCTAGGAAAGTTTACTTTACGAGCGATGCGCTAACCACTGATTTATAAAGTAATAATAATTAAGAGGAAACCAAGTTGTCACCATAGTATTTGACACCCAGAGATAGCTCTGGCAACACGAATATGGATACAAAGTAACCTGCCAATTAGATAAACATGAGTATCCCATCTCGTGTTAACGACCCTTGCGTTTTCTCATTCACATCAACTTAATTACTTACATATTCATAATGTATCACACATATACTTATTCGCATACATACCTTTCTACATGGCTCTGTCAGTCTGGTACATATTGTCCCATCATCAGTACTTTGATAATGGGCAACCAATTCGTTTAGAGATAAAAATGTCGAAGTTTGAAGTTTTCGCTTAACATACAGTTTCTCTCTCCCACCATCGCGTATACGACATATCAGGTAATGTCTACACACGTTTTCATGCAAAACTGTTTAAGTAAATTTTGTTTATTTTATTCGTCTACATAAAATCCAATTTTTACGGCGTATTTTATCAATTATATATAGTGTACTGAACTGGATTAATAAAGTAATTCGTGTGTTTGGTCTTAATTTTTTATGATTTCGGTATTTCTAAATTTTTATGATTTCGGTATTTCTAAATTTTTATGATTTCGGTATTTCTAAAGAACTTCAAAATAAATACGTATAAAAGTTGTGATTATTTGGGGGATCTTACATATAATTAGACAAAAAACTTTTTTAATCGTAAACATGACTTGACTAGCTTCTATAACTCGGATTATTTAAGTTATGTGATATCCCAGCTAACGGGATCTTTATTCGTGACAAGAAATTTAAAAATATTTAAAATTACACGAATCGTAGATTATTGATGCTAAATAGGTTAAACATATTATTGTACCGGTTAAAGCATATTCATTAGGCTTGCTTGTACTTTCCCTTATCATGAAAGCGCCATTTGGATTATGCCGCTGCTTAAGTAATCTTGATACTTCACCGCGTTCCAGTTTGCCAAAATACCACCTGTAAAACGTATGTCAAAGTATAATCATTTTCAAATAAAATTACTGTATGTTGTTTATAAATGCAAATTCAAACTATATTAAAGGGTCCCAGACTTAGTGTATTTCACGGCTGATAATGAAAGCCATTGAAAAATAAATATTTGCGGCTACAGCAGGTCAACGCCGGTGTACCGGGTAAATGAGTTAATAATTTTACACGTAGGTATGGATTCCTAAAACGCTTATTATTTGCTCTGCGTTATACAAGAGCATTGACCGTAACGTACTTAATTGGGCAAATATCCTACCGGTTAGTCTGGTGGTTTAGTGCGACGCCTTTCAACCAAAAGGTTTTAGAGTCGAAACTGGTCGCTTCCTATAGTCGGTTGTGTCTTTGGGCAAGACAGTTAACGGACATTGCCTGAACCCAGCGGATTAGTCGGTTCTACAAAATTAAAGGAACATGTGAATCATATACAACACACTGCAATGGTCCTGTAACCCGACGATGGTCGCGAGGTGATCTGACATTAGCCCGTATGTTAACCCCTTGGTTTCCCCAATCACGGAGATGAACATGAATATCGTTTCCTAAATATAGCTAGCTGCATTGTGAAGGTACATCTTGTTTTGTATATATACTTATAGATAAATTTAAATTTTAAAACATTAATCAAAACTCACGGCTGCGATTCAAGGGAACTACATTTAGCAATGTAGTTTGATGGAACATAGCCTTCCAATTTTGATGTCATATAGTCCTGATCTATCAACCGGACAACCCACCAATCACCTTCATTTGGATTAATCAACTCCATTTTGTCATCTGATTGGATGTATATTATCGAAATGTTATCCAATTGCACATTACCAAACTTCTATTCCAATGAACCAGGCATGGGCAACATACGGCCCACAGGCCTGGTCCGGTCTGAAAAGGATTTATACCAGCTCGCAGACTGTATCTACCCATACCCTGTAATTAAGACATCAAATACTATTCATGTAATGATCAGACCCATCAAGGACTTTATTTTCCCACATCGGGCCTGCCGACTAGAAGAGTTGCTAACCCTTGTATAATGACGTCAAACGCAGGTTATACCAACAACGCATACAAATTGCACATATCTTTAATATAGAAAATGGAACCCGTACTGGCGCGCATTGGTAGGATATTACCTTTTTTAAATGTCAGTTGTGTTGACGTTCGAGCTACATAGTCGTATAATGCAACGTAGATGTTGTCCGCAATATTGGTGGGTGATTGAGGACCTGTGTTGGACAATAGGTTATTGACACCTAGTTTAAGAGACTCCCCAAGTACAAAACTGTATCTGTACACTTCAAGTAAAACGTGTTTATTAAGTACACCAGGCGATAGCATGCCAACACGGTAAAGTTTACATTTGTTGCCCGCATATTCCGTTTCGGACTACTTCAGTTAACGATGTCTGGAAAGGTTTGTTCGGAAGGACTCATTTTTTTATTAACAGATTACAATACTATTCCTGTTTATTCATAAAACCCAAGGTTGTATCCAAATATCTTGAGCATTTGATTAGGCTAGGCATTTTGCTGTTCAAATAGCTGTCAAAACAACTTGAAATTGTATTGGGAGTTTCATTTTAAAATGTTTGCTATTACTATCTTACCATATTATAACTAGATTATATTTTGCCAAACCTTTAAAATTGTTTAGTATATTTTGGCTTTTTAATATGTTTTATATTCAATTTAAATAGCGGCGCCAATTTCCATTCCCTTGTCCTTTATTTGACACAATCTCCGTTGGTTAATCAAAAAAATGGGGATTTCTTTTAATTTTATGACAAAAATGTACAATATACGTAGCCTCGATAATTGGTATGCTAGGTAGTTTATTCATGTTTATCCGTGTGAAGGGAAAACCAACACACGAGCAATCGTCAGATCACCTCGCGCCCACCGTCGGGTTACCGGAGTCATTACAGTGCGTTGTATATGATTCAGACGCTCCTTTAATTTGGTAGAACCCAATATTCTTCTGGGTATAGTTTGTTTTAAATAAATACTTTGAATACATCGGCATCATGAGACTAAAGTTTACTATTATAGGTTACAATGCATGTGAGAAAATACAATCAATTTTCGCTTACGAATGTCAGTTAATGGTATGGTTGCATTGGCTGCATCATTTCCTCTGCACAATAGTGATATTTTTGACCAACAAAATCCCATACCGATACGTAAAGACAGATGATATCTATCTTATTCAACCGCTTGCATCTGTCTGAAGTAGACTGAGCATTATGATTATTGCAATTTTCTCTAGAAATCCGCCTGCCTCTTTAGAATAACAATTTAATCACAAGGCAATGTTCAGATTACCACGGCACATCGTCGAGTTACGAGAGCTATTGCAGTGTGTTGTGTATGATTTAAAGCTTTTTTTGGTAGAACTTATCATTTCACTTAGTTCATAACTTGTCTTACAGGCACTGTCCGTTAAGTGCTTTGCCCAAAGAAACAATCGACTAGCTAGCGATTAATTTTGGACGTGCAACCATTTTGTTTAAAAGCGTCGCACTAAACCACCAGACTAAACGATCGGTTATTTTTATGAATTTAAATTTAATATTTCATAGTGGTTCTACACAAACTTACTTATTAAACTGCCAAGGGGATGTAGGCTGCTATCTTTCCTGCGCTATTGCCCACGATGGCGACTGCTTGATGATCAGAGACACACAGTATGAACTATTAAGTCCGTGCATGCATACATAACCAGTACCTGCTAATTATTAAATAGCATATTTCACGGGGCGCAAACAAACACATAAGGTAAATATATTAAGAGATTCAGAGAGCACACAGATTGTTTCTGTTGCAGACTCCTTTTTTTAATGTAATATCAGTTGACAGTAGGCCTCATTTGATCCAGAATTCGCTGGAACGCAACGAAAATAGCAATCAATCTTCAATATAAGCTACTGGACGATTACCAATAAACCTAGAATATTAAGTTTTACAACATGGTACAACTCATGAAAGAAATTAACAGAGTCACGCTATTGTGATTTTGAATAAAAATACGAGTAATAATTTGTCATTTTGTTGCATCATTCCGTGCTTTCAATAAACTTACATGGCGGAATATATATGCTCGTGGGAGTTTACTGATTGTTTTATTAGTTCCTCCTGTGATTGAACAGGTTTAACATTCGTTGTTAGATAAATTAACTAAAGTGTTAACCATGAGTCAACTACCACTATTTGTAAAACACATTTTGACTGTACGCTGCAGTCTTTGCTGCAAGAACGAAGCTTGCATACTAAAACGAACTTGTTATAATGTGTCTTTAAAAAAAGGTCATATATTAAGCTTTTGTCTTATTTTTTAGTCACATCATGTACAGAAAGGCCTTAAAATATTGTGTTGGCTATTAACCGTTTGCAGGCTGTTATATTGTCCCGATTTATATTGCTTATGTTTAGAATGATTTGTATGTTGATTGTGTTTGCGGGGTGAGATTTGACACGCCAACCAGTTTACTTCATTTACATACAAGATCATTTTTTGTATGCTCATTATTGCAATTTAAAGACTTTTAAATATGGCATTCCGTTTATTTTACTCCAATATCAGGTAATGCCAATATATGATCCACCTTCCGGGTTATTTGGTTAATCCTTCCCCACCAATCAGCATTGGCGTACCGTTGTTTACATTTTAAATGCTTCTTTCCAATGTTGCTTAACCTATGATATAACTTACTGCATAAGCCAAGGACTAATCCAAGTTTACCCACGACCCAATAACTATTGCTCTAGCCTCTTATTGTTTGCTTAATATATTAGCGCCGATTTTTGTTCAGTTTACTTTTACGATTCATTTTTACCTTCAAATAAAAGTTAAAAAAAAGAGTGAAGTTTTAGCGATTTGTAATTTTTCTGTTGCATTTAATAGTTGACCTACTTCTTTCTTCGATTACATTTAAAGCTAATTGTTCTCGATCTACCAGTGCCAACTGAAAGAAAGTTATTTTTTCCTCTTGCTTATAAAATACATTGTGTCCTCGTTTACAAGACATTTGTGCCACGAGTTACGATGTGTAGGAAGAGATTTCACCGCTATCTGCTGAATTGTTACCTTTTGCCCAGCACAAGGAACAACAGCATCTAAGTGAAATAATTAGTTATATTAGAGATTAAACAGCTTGTTTACCAATACAGTACTTCCTCGATTATCCGTACCTCGTTTATCCGGCATTCGATAATCCGTCCATTGGGTCAGATAATAATTTATGATGTCCAAATGTCGGCTTCTTCATAAGCCACTCTCCGTTATCTTATGCTTATATTCGTTCGTACCGAGTTGAAAGAAATACATGAGAAAACAAGCCCCAGATCATGACGGCGTTGCCTTCTGTCTTGCCCCGCTGATTACTGATAAGAAAATTGGCGCGAATTCAAGATCACTTGTATTTCACGCCATTTGGATTATTTCTACCAGTTGGTTCGAACATTTTACTCAAAAAATGAAGAAACTAACTTAATCTGCTAGGGCTAAAACAAGGATTTGCACAGAAAGTATATTTACAACGATGTTCAACTCCAGTTTGAATAATTATGGACAGAAGCGTAATTACATAATTTTGATTTGACTTACGTAACGTAATTCTGACGTCCGTAATTACGTAACTGTACGTATTTCGTAACTAGAAATTGTCAACCACGTGTTTAACCACCACTATTTGTAAAACACATGTGTTATGCCATATATTCATGCTACAGTTAGGGTCCCTAACCACAATTTGTATTTTATACACTGAGTATGTAGTTTGTTTCTGCAAGCATAAACGCATGGGTCCCATAGTTAACCAACCAAACTTATTTTCCATGTGCAGTTAAATAAAAGATAAACGTCAAAAATTTACGAACATTTCACCACAAATATTTTAAATTAAAGCTTCTTTTCAAGCGCTGTGGTGAAATACGGCTAAATTCCCGAAACAGCCCGATATATTTATGGGTTCCATTTGGAAAAATGGGACACATATTGTTTTTGTCCGTTTTTTTTCGTTTTTTTTCGTTAAACGCTTGACAGGTATGATTTGTGGACCCAACATCTACCAAAAGGGGTAATGGATTCACAACGAAACTTGGTAATTTGTAAGACGACAAAATTTTGGGTGATAAATCCAGGGGAATTCCCCTGGCACGTTAAAAACCAAAACGGTATTTTTTCCAAAAAAAATTAGCACTTTTGCGCATAGCGCTTGAACGGTAGCTCCAATTTAAAACAGAATTGACAAAATGGAAGTGCATTAGTAACGTATTGAACACTTAAAAGAAATAAAAAATTACCTAGGAAAATACCCTAAAAAATAAGATTTTGTTGTCAAATCATGATTGTGACAGGCATGCCATGTCACCCCGACATCTATCAGAAGAATTAATAACATCGCAATGAGACTTCGTTATTTTTTTGGCAACATGATCTAGATATGCAAAAAACAAAATTTTGGGTGATGAATCCAGGGGAATTCCACTGGCACGTTAAAAACCAAAACGGTATTTTTTTCTAAAAAATTAGCTCTTTTGCGCATAGCGTTTGAACGGTAGCTCCAATTTGAATCAGATTTGATAAAATGTAAGTGCATTAGTAACTGATTTAACACTTACAAGAATTAATAAAATTACATAGGGAAATATCCTAAAAAATAAGCTTTTGTTGTCAAATCATGATTGTTACAGGCATGCAATGTCGACCCGACATCTACAAGAATAAAACATGTATGCGCAATCAAACTTTGTTATTTGTTAGACAACATGGGCTATATATTCAGAAACTAAAATTTTGGATAATAAATCCAGGGGAATTCCCCTGAGTCGTTAAAAACCAAAGTGGTATTTTTTCTAAAAAATTAGCTTTTTTGCGCATATTGCTTGAACGGCAGCTCCAATTTAAATCAGATTTGGTAAAATGTTAGACCGTACAACATCACCCCGGTATTGCCGCACAACCTTTACCCACTATTGGCACACAATCTTTCCCAGTATTGCCGGAAACATCAGACAGATTGGGATACAACCTCCCTCAGTATTGCCACATAACATTACCTAGTATTGCCGTACAACCTTACCCAGTATTGAGACACCTCACACAGTATTGCCCTACAACCTTACCCAATATTGCCGTACAACACTCAGTTCAGTGTCTACACAAAACTGGCCTTGTGATGCTATAATGTCAGCACACAATCTTACCTAGTAGCAGCAAACGACTTCCACGATGTTGTCACAGACATCTTCGGCCATAGTATTAGCCGGCAACCTTAACCGGTCGCTTAACATTTTACTAATACCTGTACTTTTGGAAGTTTAATATGTACCACACCAAAATAACGGTAACTGCCTAATTAAACATGCTAAAATGAAATTCTAACTAAACTTCCGAAGCTTTTCAGGCTACACCAACGTACGCTACCACACACTGTTTAATCTGAAAATAAGTCATGCGTAACCATTGCGATGATTTTACAAAATACGGCGATCAACCATAATATGCTTAATCGCCGTACCATGTGGTATGAAAATACGACCATGGCTGCATACTATGCGCTAATCATACCAAACCATGTCCCATACTATGGGCTAATCCGTAACGAATCGGGTGAATTTGTACAGCCGTTCAAGTGCTATGCTCAATTTTTTTTTTAAATAACGTTTTGGTTAAAACGTTTCAGGAGATTTCTCCTGAATTAATCACACCGAATTTTGAGTCCTGCATATCTAAACCATATTGTCTAACAAATGACTAAGTTTTATTGGAATTCCATTACTTCTTCTAGTAGATGTTGGGAACACATCCATGCCTGTCAAGGCTTTGACGAATGTTCCATATTTTTATATGAGACCCATAAATATAGTTTGAACGTTTTATTTAACCTAGTGTAGGATATCTCGACCCATTATTTATTCATTTGCGTATATTTTTTAGATGTCTATGGTAAATGATAAATTGCGTCATAACCGAATTACGTAACAATGGGAGTTTGAGTTACAAATACTAAACCGCATGTTAGAACATTCTTTTTTTTCGAATCAGTTACCGTACAGACTGCAGCATACCGTTTTTACCCGATACCGTATTTTTCGTCCCGTTTAAAGCCAAAGTTTGGTGAGTGTGTGATATTTATTGTTTTATATGTACCCGTAAATTACTGATTTGGTTCCTTTATTTTAATTACGCAGAAAACTGTGTCAATCTCAACCACCGTTTCGTATCAACCCTGATCTTCAATTAGAACTAGAGGACATAAAATGTTTGTTAATATAACGATACGCGTCACATTAAAATTATAGCAACTCGTTACTCCACCCGAGGAAGTAACACCTAGGGTTACCCAAACGTGACTTCACGACAACAAACTGATTTTGCAAAGGACTATATTTTATGCAATATTACTAAACAACATATAGCATGGTATTATTTTAAGCTAAATATATTTTTTTTTTAAATTTACAAAAATGTACATTGAAATCTAATATTACAAATTAAAACTGTAAATATCGGTAAGCAACATAAAAAGGCTTTTTTTAACCAATCAAAATGTTATATACCTGCAGGATTAAATATATCTGTACTTAAGTCATCCAATGCCCTCCAAAAATAAGATAAGCAGTACACACGTAAAATCATAGCAATTTAAAACCATAACAATAAATACATATTATTGCACATAAAATTAACTATAATTTATGCATTCATAATTATATATGGTGCTGCCTTTTCTAACCATTATAAAAGTGTGAGGAATACGCATCTTCTAATTTACACAGCAAAGTTTCGAATGAGTTTCGCTTTTTAGGGTCAGCATCCCAGCAATTCAGCATTATTGCATACAAACTATCAGTGCAGTCTGGCAATTTCGGCATTCGATATCCACTTTCGACTTGCGGCAGTATTTCTTTGTTATCCCAACCTGTCAAAATATTCGTATTGCTACTTGCATTTTGTTGTGTTAAACTTTGTATTTTTGCCTGGCTTTGCCTTTACAATATTTTAAATGTTTATTCTTTTATTTTTTTTTGTAAAGCAACGAAAACAAAATAGACTAGAGAGTGTTAACCAAATGTTTACCACTATTTTTAAAGCACAATTTGTATGATATGTCTGGGCGATATGGCATGCCTATCACAATCATGATTTTAGTAATAAATTCTAATTTATTGGGTATTTCCCTATGTATTTTATTTATTTTTGACATTTGTACAGCGGCGGCTACGGCACTAACATTTAACCAAATCCAATGAAAATTGGAGCAGCTGATTTAGCGCTATGCTCAATAGAAGCTAAAATTTTAGAAAAATAGCGTTTTGGGTTTTATAGTCTCAGGGTAATCCCCTAGAATTTATTACACACCATTTTTGTTTCTGCATATCCAGACTACGTTTTCTAACAAATTAAAAAGTTTTATAGCGTTTAGATTACCCCTTCTAGTAGATGTCGTGGCTACATGCCGTGTTTGCACTAACATATTCCAGGAACATATCTACGTTGTTAAAGGAATTACCGTGAAGTTTTTTCTTTCTTTCAATTGGCACAGAAGTGGTTTACGGTCCAACATTTCACCAAATCTAATTAAAATTTGAGCAGCCGTTTAAGTGCTATGCCCAAAAAATCATTTTTTTTAAAATATCGTTTTGGTTTTGAACGTCCCAGGGGAATTCCCCTGAATTTATCATCCAAAATTTTGGTTTCTGCAAATCTATACCATGTTGTCTAACACATGACAAATTTTGATTACGGTGCCATTACTCATTTTGGTAGATGTCGGGGCGAGATGTCATGCCAGTCAAGCGTTTGACGAAAACAAATGAAAATAAAACGGACAAAAACAACATGTTACTCATTTTTCCAACTGGGTCCAGAAGAGGATATATTTGCATGGGTGGGAAAGCGCAATGGATATTATTACGTGAACAAAATGATTGCCGTGCACACCGTCAGAACTGTACGGTATGCAGGTTTTAATAAAATTTACAACCGGTTCAACCCATAATCGAAGATACCTCCGCCCATATAAACAAGTGGTGGTTTTGATTAACAACTTTTCGATGGATGGCAGGACCATGCATTTACTTAAGTTGAATGATCTGTCCAAACGGCTGAACACAATGCTATTTAATATTTACCCAGCGTGCAGTCAGATCATCACTTAAAAACAAACAGAATCACTTAAGAATGCTTATTACTCTAAAATACCTGGATATGGTTCTCTGCCTTTTCCGATAATCTCTGTAAGCAGAATACCAAAAGACCAAACATCAGACTTGATTGAAAAATTTTTCTGTAAAGCTGCTTCGGGTGCGCTCCATTTTACTGGAAATTTCTTGCTTGTTGATTCATATATTTCTTCCTAAAACATACAACGCAGTATCAAACTAATTAATAGATCTCTATGCGCGGCCGGATCTGACGA
>CH001841.1:419650-439499 GCA_000149265.1 Ciona savignyi | reverse complement strand
GTAATGTCCTTTACTATTTAAATAAATGTTTTTGAGTAACGACGGTGGTGACTCCTGTCAGGTTAAAAAGCAACATATGCTAGGCTGATCGCCGCTGTTGCAAGTTGATTTATACGGTATTGTCCAAACACCCTCGTTGGTAAAGTTAAGTATGTATAGGTAATCGAATTTATATATACCACAACCATTCACTATGTTGAACTTATATTGGTAATACTCGTGCCCCACCCCCCCCCACTCTCTCCCCCTTATGCCAAACACGATTATCTTGTCCGATTTGGAACAAAATCTACATAATACAACCCCAAGAGTATCTTTAATACAAAGCCTATTAGACCAACTTTTATCGCCCGGGCTAATCCAAAATCGGCAACTTTGACGCAATTATTTTTTCCAACAAGAATATTTCTAGCAGCAAGATCTCTATAAATGTAGTTGTTAGTTTCCAGGTAAGCCATTCCAGAAGCAATCTGCGCCGCCATGTCGATCAAAATTAATTGGTTCAGATCCTCATGATCTAAAGTTAAAATATCTATGAAAATACCATATAAACTATGGCGTCAACCAGTATTCTGATTAAATCGTTAAAAACATACCCTTCTGTGTAAACTTCAGCAGTAGGCCTAGACCGAGTAATCATAGCGATCCCTGGCTAGACGGTTGTTTTTAGACAAGTAACTTAGCAAAGATTACCGGTACCCAACGATTTATTGTTTGTATCTAAACTACAGAAAGGTCACAATCATATAACACATTTCATAATAATATGGAAAACCTACGGTGAGCGTGAGTTAATCCATAGTAATATAATTATAGGAAAGGCATTTAACACATATCTATACAGGTCATTAAACTTTTATAACAACTTAGTATCAGCTATACCATCCCACATGGGAATTTAACTTGTCGATCAAAACGTTTACAAGACAAAAGATAAAGTGTTAAAATGCTTAAATTTACCCCTCAAGTAATCCAGTAATGACCCATTGCACATCAACTCAGTTACGATGTAAAAAGGTTCCGAACGCGTGCACACAGCATACAGTTGTACAAGTTTTGGATGGCGTAGTTTTTTCATCAGTTTTGCTTCTTTTAAAAAACTCTCCTGCTCCGAAGTACCTGAACACATGTTGTAGTGGGCTATTTGTTACAATTAGGTTTCTGCTTTTAAAAAAATTAATATTCATGTTCTTATAACACACAAGGGGTATTACATGATAAGTTTCCCCTTTCACCGGTTAAATCAGTTGGTAAGAGTATAAATTGGTTTGCAGGCAACTTTTTTACTTTGATTAAAAATTAGTTTTTTTGTTGTGTGTTTCTAAATCCAGTATGGTTGATTATGCACAGGATGAAAAACTAGTCTGTCGTGTCCTTTAAAAACAACCCACTAGCTAGTCCATGTGTATCCTTAGCAGACGCCATCGAAACCTAGTAAATGAAAAAAATAATCATAGGCCTATACAATACACTGCATAAACACTAAATGTGGTTGTTATGTGATCTAACGATTGTCCAAGTAATATGACGCCAATCACATGGATAAAAACATAAATAACTTTAAATAAACAGGTATTCGGTTCGAACGAGATTCGAAACCCATTTATATCAGAATAATCTTACACGGGCTTTTTCGGTACCGCGTTCTTACAATTTATCTAAATGTAATAGCGTGACCATTATTAACATTTTGGTCCTGCATTTTCCTGCATTTGTTCATATGCACTTTGGTATTTTGCCATTGTACAACAGACTAAAAGCGATCATTGAACTTTGTGCAATAAAGAGTAATGCGTCAACTTTAAAATAAAATAATTCAAAATAAGTTTTTAGTTAACCAGCAACAACAATCAGTTCTAACCTTGTTTTAAAGTTTTCACTGCCACTTTGGTTGTTCCGTTCCATAAACCCTCGAAGACTTTTCCAAAATTACCTTCACCAAGTTTTTTTCCGAGTTTAAATTCTGAATGATCTCCCTCATATTTATCAGCAAATTCGTGTGATAACCCATCAGTTTGAGGATTTTCGTCCTGTGTTATGATTATGAGTACACCAACCAGCCTTTTTATATGATTGTATTAAGCACTGTTTGATTATTTTGACTTTTCTAGTCTGCATGGGTAAAGCGGAGGACAGTCAGACGAAAACTTGTTGGATCAAAACTAGTCTAGGAAAGTTTATTTTACGAGCGATGCGCTAACCGCTGATTTATGAAGTTAAATAATTAAGGAAACCAATTTGTTACCATAGTATTCAACACACAGAGACAGCTCTGGCAACACGAATTTGGATACGAAGTAACCTGCCAATTAGATAAACATGAGTATCCCATCTAATGTTAACGACCCTTGCGTTTTCTCATTCACACCAACTTAATTACTTACATATTCATAATGTATCACACATATACATATACTTAGTCGCATACATACCTTTCTACATGGTTCTGTCAGTCTGGTACATATTGTCCCATCATCAGTACTTTGATAATGGTCAATCAATTTGTTTAGAGATAAAAATGTCGAAGTTTGAAATTTCCCCTTAACATACAGTTTATCTCTTCCACCATCGTTTATACGACATATCAGGTAATGTCTACACATGGTTTTATGCAGAACTGTTTAAATGAATTATTTATTTTATTCATCTACATAAAATCTAATTTTTAAGGCGTATTTTATCAATTATATAAAGTGTATTGAACTGGATTAATAAAGTAATTCGTGTGTTTGGTCTTAATTTTTTTATGATTTCGGTATTTCTAATGAACTTTAAAATAAATACGTATAAAAGTTGTGATTATTTGGGGGATCTTACATATAATTAGACAAAAAACTTTTTTAATCGTAAACATGACTTGACCAGTTTCTATAACTTGGATTATTTAGGTTATGTGATATCCCAATCTAACGGGATCTTTATTCGTGAGAAATTTAAAAATATTTAAAATTACACTATCGTAAATTACTGATGCTAAATAGGTTAAACATATATATTAATGTACAAGTTAAAGCATATTCATTAGGATTGCTTTTACTTTCCCTTATCATGAAAGCGTCATTTGGATTATGCTGCTGCTTAAGTAATCTTGATACTTCAGGACGTTCCAGTTTGCCAAAATACCACCTGTAAAAAGTATGTCAAAGTATAATCCTTTTCAAATAAAATTACGTTGTTTATAAATGCAAATTCAAACTATATTAATGTTCCACGACTAAGTGTATTTCACAGCTGATAATAAAAGCCATTGAAAAACAAATATTTGCGGCTACAGCAGGTCAACGCCAGTGTACCAGGTAAATGAGTTAATAATTTTACACGTAGGTATGCATTTTTTAAACGCTTATTAATTGCTCTGCGTTATACAAGAGCATTGACCGTAAACGTACCTAATTGGGCAAATACCCGACAGGTTAGTCTGGTGGTTTAGTGCGACACCTCTCAACCAAAATGTTTAGGGTCGAAACTGGTCGCTTGCTATAGTCGGTTGTGTCGTTGGGAAGGAGAGTTAACGGACATTGCCTGAACCCAGCGGATTAGTGGGTTTTACAAAATTAAAGAAGCATTTGAATCATATACATCACACTGCAATGGCTCCTCTAACCCGACGATGGTCGCGAGGTGATCTGACGTTTGCCCGTGTTAACCCCTTGGTTTCCCCATTCACGGAGATAAACACGAATTTCGTGTCCTAAATATAGCTAGCTGCATTGTGAAGGTACATCTTGTTTCGTATATATACTTATAGATAAATTTAAATTTTAAAACTATAATCAAAACTTACGGCTGCGATTCAAGGGAACTACATTTAGCAATGTAGTTTGATGGAACATATCCTTCCAAATTTGATGTTATATAGTCCTGATCTATCAACCGGACAACCCACCAATCACCTTCATTTGGATTAATCAACTCCATTTTGTCATCTGATTGAATGTATATTATCGAAATGTTATCCAATTGCACATAACCAAACTTCTATTCCAATAAACCAGGCATGGGCAACATACGGCCCACAGGCCTGGTCCGGTCTGAAAAGGATTTACACCAGCTCGCAGACTGTATCTATTCATACCCTATAATTAAGATATTGAATACTATTCATGTAATGATCAGACCCATCAAGGACTTCATTTTCCCACATCGGGCCCGCCGACTAGAAGAGTTGCTCACCCCTGTATAATGACGTCAAACGCAGGTTATACAAACAACGCATACAAATGGCACATATCTTTAATATAGAAAATCGAACCCGTATTGGCGCGCATTGGTAGGATATTACCTTTTTTAAATGTCAGGTCGTCCGACGCTCGAGCTTCATAGTCGTATAATGCAACGTAGATGTTGTTCGCAGTATTGGTGGTGGGTGATTGAGGACTTGTGTTGGACAAAAGGTTATTTACGCCTATTTTAAGAGACTCCTCAAGTACAAAACCGTATCTGTACACTTCAAGTGAAACGTGTTTATTAAGTACACTAGGCGATAGCATGCCAACACGGCAAAGTTTACATTTGTTGCCCGCATATTCCTTTTCGGTCTACTTCAGTTAACGATGTCTAAAAAGGTTCCTTCGGAAGGACTAATTTTTTTTACAAAAAAGTACAACAAAATCCAAGATTACAAATTAAAACTGTAAATATCGGTTACCAACATATTGTAAAACACTAGTTAAAAAGGCTTTTTTTAACCAATCAAAATGTTATATACCTGCAGGATTAAATATCTGTACTTAAGTCATCCAATGCCCGCCATAAATAAGATAAGCAGTACACACGTAAAATCATAGCAATTTAAAACCATTACAATAATTACATATTATTGCACATAAAATTAACTATAATTTATGCATTCATAAGTATATATGGTGCTGCCTTTTCTAACCACTATAAAGGTAAGAGGAATACGCATCTTCTAATTTCCACAGCAAAGTTTCAAAGGAGTCTCGCTTTTTAGGGTCAGCATCCCAGCAATTCAGCATTATTGCATACAAACTATCAGGGCAGCCTGGCAATTGCGGCATTCAATATCCATGTTCAATTTGATCCAATACTTCTCTGTTTGTCAAATCTGACAAAATATTGGTATTACTACTATAGCGTTTGTTGTGTGTAGTACTATGTTTCTCAATGTTGCACAAAATGTAAGGTCATCTGGCCAAATGGTTAGCGCGACTGATACATATCCTGAACGACTGTTTTAGCTCAAACCATACTCTTTTGCGTTTAAGCTACTTTCATCAATAGATTAATCTGATGGTTTTGATTTTACAACACTTCGGCGGATGGTTGGACGCTCTGTTAAACCGAGTTGGATGATATGCCCAACCGGATCAACATAAAGTTATTGAACCGTGTAAAAATTGCAGTGCACAATAATAATCACTTAAAAAATGGTTATTCTGAAATACCTGGATATGGTTGTCTGCCTCTTCCGATAATCTCTGTGAGAAGAATGCCAAAAGACCAAACATCAGACTGGATTGAAAATATTTGCCGTGAGGCTACTTCGGGTGCGCTCCATTTTATTGGAAATCTCTTGCTTTGTGATTGATATATTTCTTCCTAAAATATACATCGCAGATTAGTTTTCGCATGGTTACTTGGACAAATATATATTTGACTAGTGGTTATGAATTTATTCCAAATTGTCCAAACACTGAATGGCTAGTTTTGTTACATATTTCCCCATGTTAACCTTTTAAAAGTGCAAAGGGGGAACACTACGTTCGTGATTGGGTAATAGGCATGTCGTTAACCAATTATTGTCTAATTCAGTACAAACTGAATAACACAAACACTATAGGGTCCTATTAGACCAACTTTTATTGCTCTAGCTAATCCAAAATCGGCAACTTTGACGCAATTGTTTTTTCCAACGAGAATATTTCTAGCAGCAAGATCTCTATGAATGTAGTTGTTTGTTTCCAGGTAAGCCATTCCAGAAGCAATCTGCGCCGCTATGTCGATCAAAGTTGATAGGGTCAGATCGTTTTCTAAAGTTAAAAAATATATATAAATACCATACTAACTGTGGTGTCAACCATTATATTATTGCAAGAAGGCACCGTGTTAAATTTGTTATCTGGTGTTTTCACAACTAGCTTTGAATGGTCGTGCTAACAACAGTTCATATATAGAATTTTAAACAAAAACGATATTTCGCCTGAATCTATATTCGAAAGACACTTAGCCTGTGGACAGACTAGCAGAAAGGCGACGCACTAAACCAACAGACTAATCTGTCCGATCGTTGACATGTCCTTTTGTAAGGCTTTTAACGCAAATCCATCAAGGTCATTAAACTTTTAACTGCGTGCCAACTGTTGCGAATCCAAAAATTTAAACTTTTAGTTGGAAAGGCGAAAGGAACACGTGATAAAGGCCAAAGTGTTAATAGGCCTAAATTTACCCTTTAAGTAATATAGCATTGACCCATTGCACATCAACTCAGTTACGATGTAAAAAGGTTGTGAACGTGTGCACACAGCATATAGTTGTACAAGTTTTGAATGACGTAGTTTTTTCATCAGTTTTGCTTCTTTTAAAAAAATCTCCTCCTCCATAGTACCTGAATACATGTTGTAGTTTGCTATTTGTATCAACTCGGATTTTATTAATAAGAAAATGCTTTCAAGATTCGTGCCTTTAACAAACAGCAGGGTAAACTGAGAAAACGTTCCTCGACCGGTTAGATCATTCGGAGAAATTAACTTTAATCAAAAATCAGTCGCTAACCATAGACAAATGTGTCCCAATGCAGGGTTGGTCGTGTCCTGGATCAAAGAGTGCCTTTGGTCGTATGCTTGTTACCAAAGTATTTTTTAAACTAACATACGACCAAAAGCGAATATAGAAGTTCGTACAATATAGAATAATTCAAAAGATTTTAGATAAATCTGACGAATTGGGTAAAATTCAAAGTAAAATATTTTAGCTACTACCAAAAACAATTAGTTCTAACCTTGTTTTAAAGTTTTCACTGCCACTTTGGTTGTTCCGTTCCATAAACCCTCAAAGACTTGTCCAAAATTACCTTCACCAAGCTTTTTTCCGAGTTTAAATTCTGAAAGATCTACCTCATATTTATCAGCAAGTTCGTGTGATAACCCATCGGTTTGAGGATTTTCGTCCTGTGGTATGATTATGAGTACACAAACCGGGTGCCTCTAAATACTACAGGATCGCTTTGAGTGCTTGGATCGCTTAGATAGAAAGTAATTCTTACCCTGTCCCAAACACTTATCCCAACCCCAGAACTAACTTTAACCCCAACCCTAACATTAATATGTAGTGACAACCGCGGCTTGTGTAATATTTGTTGCATTTTATATTAAGTTTTGTTAAATTGTTTAAGTAAGCCATTATTGCATGCTGCACAGCTGTGTGCGCCTGTTCTAAAAAAACCTTTGTGCCTCACTTCCTGTGCGTGCCAACGGGATATAATCCCCATGTCATACGTATTGCAAGCTGATGTTTTGTGTATAAAGTCTTTTGCATTTTGTATTATCGAAAACGCGTTTTGGAATAAAAACCAAAATAAAATCGCCTGCTGGGGCACTGCTCCAGGCATGTCTAGTCAATCAGTTTAACTGTATGTGTTTTACTGAATTGGTTTATAAGATACAATAAAGAAACCTTCCGGGACGGAGTCAATTCGCAGTCTAAGTAGTTGGAGAATTCAGGTCAGATTTATTGCTGGGATAAGCACGTCAGGCAATCACAAAAAAAACTTGATTCTCCGCAAATATCATAATCTTTATTTTAGTAAGAGAAGTTTTCTTCAAGGATTTTGTAATTACAAAGTATGGTAAACCATTCAAGCGATCCTGTAGTATTTAGAGGTACCGCACCTTCCAGCATTATTATACGCTTGTATGAAGCAAGTTCGAATTTACTGTACAATATTTTGTGCTTGTACTGTCTGATTGATTTGATTACTCTAATCCGCATGGGTTAAGGACAGTAAGACAAAGAGTTGGTGGATCAAAACCCGTCCCATCGATACCTAGTTTGGGAAATTTCACTTTACCCGCCTTGGGCAAACCGCTGATTCATGAGTTAAATAATTCACTTAGCAGGCATAGCTTGGATCCATTGGATTAATGGCTTAAAACTAAAAGAATGTCTTATATCAAACAATGTATTACATCCATTAACCCGTGCGCCACATTATCTGAAGGTTGTTCATGTGATAACGACTCTGCGTTTTCTCATTAACATCAACTAACATATTCATAATGTATCCACACATATACTTATTCGCATACATACCTTTTTACATGGTTCTGTCAGTCTGGTACATATTGTCTCATCATCAGTACTTTGATAATGGTCAACCAATTCGTTTAGAGATAAAAATGTAGAAGTTTGAAATTTTTGTTTAACATACAGTTTATCTCTCCCACCATCGTTTATACGACATATCAGGTAATGTCTACACACGTTTTCATATAGAACTGTTTAAGTAAATTTTGTTTATTTTATTCGTCTACATATAATCTAATTTTTATGGCGTATTTTATCAATTATATAAAGTGTATTGAACTGGATTAATAAAGTAATTCGTGTATTTGGTCTTAAATTTTTATGATTTTGGTATATCCTAAAGAACTTCAAAATAAATACGTATAAAAGTTGTGAATATTTGGGGTATCTTACATATAATTACACAAAAAAACTTTTTTAATCGTAAGCATGACTTGACCAGCTTCTATAACTCGGATTATCCAAGTTATGTGATATCCCAGCTAACGGGATCTTTATTCGTGACAAGAAATTTAAAAATATTTAAAATTACACGAATCGCAGGTTATTGATGCTAAATAGGTTAAACATATTAATGTACCAGTTAAAGCATATTCATTAGGATTGCTTGTACTTTCACTTATCATGAAAGCGCCATTTGGATTATGCTGCTGCTTAAGTAATCTTGATACTTCAGGACGTTCAAGCTTGCCAAAATACCACCTGTAAAAAGAATGTCAAAGTATAATCATTTTCAAATAAAATTACTGTATGTTGTTTATAAATGCAAACGCAAACTATATTAAATGTTCACCGACTAAGTGTATTTCACGGCTGATAATGAAAGCCATTGAAAAATAAATATTTGCGGCTACAGCAGGTCAACGCCGGTGTACCGAGTAAATGAGTTAATAATTTTACACGTAGGTATGCATTTTTTAAACGCTTATTATTTGCTCTGCGTTATACAAGAGCATTGACCGTAAACGTACTCAATTGGGCAAATATCCGACCGGTTAGTCTGATGGTTTAGTGCGACACCTCTCAACCAAAATGTGTTAGGGTCGAAACTGGTCGCTTGCTATAGTCGGTTGTGTCTTTGGGCAAGACAGTTAACGGACATTACCTGAACCCAGCGGATTAGTCGGTTCTACAAAATTAAAGGAACATGTGAATCATAAACAACACACTGCAATGGTCCTGTAACCCGACGATGGTCGCGAGGTGATCTGATGATTGCCCGTATGTTAACCCCTTGGTTTCCCCATTCACGGAGATGAACATGAATATCGTTTCCTAAATATAGCTAGCTGCATTGTGAAGGTACATCTTGTTTTGTATATATACTTATTGATAAATTTAAATGTTGAAACAATAATCAAAACTCACGGTTGCGATTCAAGGGAACTACATGTAGCAATGTAGTTTGATGGTACATATCCTTCCAATTGCGATGTCACCTCATCTATCAACCGGACAACCCACCAATCACCTTCATTTGGATTAATCAACTCCATTTTGTCACCTGATTGGATGTATATTATCGAAATGTTATCCAATTGCACTTTACCAAACTTCTATTCCAATAAACCAGGCATGGGCAACATACGGCCCACAGGCCTGGTCCGGTCTGAAAAGGATTTATACCAGCTCGCACACTGTATCTATCCATACCCTATAATTAAGACATTGAATACTATTCATGTATATAATGATCAGACCCATCAAGGAATTCATTTTCCCATATCGGGCCTGCCGACTAGAAGAGTTGCTCACCCCTGTATAATGACGTCAAACGCAGGTTATACAAACAACGCATACAAATGGCACATATCTTTAATATAGAAAATCAACCCGTAGGCTGGCGCGGATTGGTAGGATATTACCTTTTTTAAATGTCAGTTGTGTTGACGTTCGAGCTACATAGTCGTATAATGCAACGTAGATGTTGTCCGCAGTATTGGTTGGTGATTGAGGACCTGTTTTGGACAAAAGGTTATTGACGCCTATTTTAAGAGACTCCCCAAGTACAAAACCGTATCTGTACACTTCAAGTGAAACGTGTTTTAAGTACACCAGGCGATAGCATGCCAACACGGTAAAGTTTACATTTGTTGCCCGCATATTCCGATTCGGTCTACTTCAGTTAACGATGTCTGGAAAGGTTTGTTCGGAAGGACTCATTTTTTTATTAGCAGATTACAATACTATTCTTGTTTATTCATAAAACCCAAGGTTGTATCCAAATATCTTGAACATTTGATTAAGCTAGGCATTTTGCTGTTCAAATAGCTGTCAAAACAATTTGAAATTGTATTGGGAGTTTCATTTTAAAATGTTTGCTATTACTATCTTACCACATTATAACTAGATTATATTTCGCCAGAAATTTAAAATTGTTTAGTATATTTTGGCTTTTTAATATGTTTTATATTCAATTTGAATAGCGGCGCCAATTTCCATACCCCTTTCCTTTATTCGACACAATCTCCGTTAGTTAATCAAAAAAATGGGGAGATCTTTTAATTTTATGACAAAAATGTACAATATACGTAGCCTCGAGACTTGGTATGCTAGGTAGTTTATTCATGTTTATCCGTGTGAAGGGAAAACCAAGGGGTTTAACACACGAGCAATCGTCAGATCACCTCGCGCCTACCGTCGGGTTACCGGAGTCATTACAGTGCGTTGTATATGATTCAGCCGCTCCTTTAATTTGGTAGAACCCAATATTCCTCTGGGTATGGTTTGTTTTAAATAAATACTTTGAATACATTGGCATCATGAGGCTAAAGTTTACTATTATAGGTTACAATGCATGTGAGAAAATACAATCAATTTTCGCTTACGAATGTCAGTTAATGGTATGGTTGCATTGGCTGCATCATTTCCTCTGCGCAATAGTGATATTTTTGACCAACAAAATCCCATACCGATAGGTAAAGACAGATGATATCTATCTTATTCAACCGCTTGCATCTGTCTGAAGTAGACTGAGCATTATGATTATTGCATTTTTCTCTAGAAATCCGCCTGCCTTTTTAGAAAAACAATTTAATCACAAGGCAATGTTCAGATTACCACGGCACGTCGTAGAGTTACGAGAGCTATTGCAGTGTGTTGTGTATGATTTAATTTTAAAGCTTTCTTTTGATAGAACTTATCATTTCAATTAGTTCATAACTTGTCTTACAGGCACTGTCCGTTAAGTGCTTAGCCCAAAGAAACAATCGACTAGCTAGCGATTAATGTTGGACGTGCAACCATTTTGTTTAAAAGCGTCGCACTAAACGATCGGTTATTTTTATGAATTTAAATTTAATATTTCATAGTGGTTCTACACAAACTTACTTATTAAACTGCCAAGGGGATGTAGGCTGTTATCTTTCCTGCGCTATTGCCCACGATGGCGACTGCTTGATGATCAGAGACAGAGTGTATGACCTAATGTATACATAACCAGTACCTGCTAATTATTAAATAGCATATCTCACGGGGCGCAAACAAACACATAAGGTAAATATATTAAGAGATTCAGAGAGCACACAGATTGTTTCTGTTGCTGACTCCTTTTTTAATGTAATATCAGTTGACAGTATAAGGCCTCATTTGATCCAGAATTCGCTGGAACGCAACGAAAGTGGTAATCAATCTTAATATAAGCTACTGGACGATTACCAATAAACCTAGAATATTAAGTTTTACAACATGGTACAACTCATGAAAGAAATTAACAGGGTCACGCTATTGTGATTTTGAATAAAAATACGAATAATAATTTGTCATTTTGTTGCATCATTCCGTGCTTTCATAAAACTTACATGGCGGAATATATATGCTCGTGGGAGTTTACTGATTGTTTTATTAGTTCCTCCTGTGATTGAACAGGTTTAACATTCGTTGTTAGATAAATAAACTAAAGTGTTAAATTTGAGTCAACTACCACTATTTGTAAAACACATTTTGACTGTACGTTGCAGTCTTTGCTGCAAGAACGAAGCTTGCATACTAAAACGAAATTGTTATAATGTGTCTTTAAAAAAAGGTCACATATTAAGCTTTTGTCTTATTTTTTAGTCACATCATGTACACTGTACAATAAGGCCTTAACATATTGTGTTGGCTATGATTAACCGATTTGCAAGATGTTATATCGACCAGATTTATATTGCTTAAGTTTACGATGATTTGTATGTTGATTGTGTTGGCAGGGTGAGATTTAACACGCCAACCAGTTTACTTCATTTACATACAAGATCAGTTTTTTGTATACTCATTATCGCAATTTAAAAACTTTTAAATATGGCATTCCGTTTATTTTACTTACTATCAGGTAATGCCAATATATGATCAACCTTCCGGGTTATTTGGTTAATTCTTTCCTACCAATCCGCATTGGCGTACCGTTGTTTACATTTTAAATTTTTGTTTCCAATGTTGCTTAACCTGTGATATAACTTACTGCATAAGCCAAGGACTAATCCAAGTTTACCCACGACCCAATAGCTATTGCTCTAGCCTCTTATTGTTTGCTTAATATTTTAGCGCCGACTTTTGTTCAGTTTACTTTTACGATTCATTTTTACCTTCAAATAAAAGTTAAAAAAAAGAGTGAAGTTTTTAGCGATTTGTAATTTTTCTGTTGCATTTAATAGTTGGCCTACTTCTTTCTTCGATTACATTTAAAGCTAATTGTTCTCGATCTACCAATGCCAACTGAAAGAAAGTCATTTTTTTCCTTTTGCTTATAAAATACATTGTGTCCTCGTTTACAAGACGGTTGTGCCACGAGTTACGATGTGTAGGAAGAGATTTCAACGCTATCTGCTGAATTGTTTCTTTTTGCCCAGCACAACAAACAACAGCATCTAAGTGAAATAATTAGTTATATTAGAGATTAAACAGCTTGTTTACCAATACAGTACTTCCTCGATTATCCGTACCCCGTTTATCCGGCATTCGATAATCCGTCCATTGGGTCAGATAATAATTTATGATGTCCAAATGTCGGCTTCTTCATAAGCCACTCTCCGTTATCTTATGCTTATCTTATATTCGTTCGTACCGAGTTGAAAGAAATACATGAGAAAACAAGCCGCAGATCATGACGGCGTTGCCTTCTGTCTTGCCGCGCTGATTACTGATAAGAAAATTGGCGCGAATTCAAGATCACTTGTATTTCACGCCATTTGGATTATTTCTACCAGTTGGTTCGAACATTTTACTCGAAAAAATGAAGAAACTAACTTAATATGCTAGGGCTAAAACAAGGATTTGCTCAAAAAGTATATTTACAAGGATGTTCAACTTCCGTTTGAATAATTATGGACAGAAGCGTAATTACATAATTTTGATTTGACTTACGTAACGTAATTCTGACGTCCGTAATTACGTAACTGAACGTATTTCGTAATTACGCCGAGCGGTTAACCATTTACCGATTTTGACATACTAACGGGAAGTCAGTTAACCGTCAATAGATAAGCTCTACTGTAATGTTAACGATCACGCAAATTTACATTGTTTCAATAAATAAGTACGGAGATTCCTCAATACGGAACATTATTTGATGTTGAACCTCATTTAAGTTTAGTATAGTTGCATTCGAATCTGCTTCTTGCTGCGTTGTTTTGGATTAAATACGAGAATTCAATTATGCGGTTTTTCCTTATCCGTTCAGGTTTTTTAAAACGCTGTCCCGACTAGACCGGATAATCGAGGAAGTACCTGTATAGCCTTTTGTGCCTACAATGCCGTAATTGACGTAATAAATGCTTATTAAGCACCATTTTGTTTTTTTACAAAACAATAGATATTGTTGTCAAACGATTGTAGCTTTATGAAACCAGTTTTCCTTATCTGTGTGTCACACGTGTATACCCTAATAAAAATTAGCTTGGTGGGTTAGTGTGTCGCCTGTAAGCCGAAGGGTTTCAGCCTCGAAAATTATTGCTATCTAATCCGTTATGTCCTTTGGTGAGTTACTTAGCGGACATTCCCTGAATTTACTAGATTAAACGTTTTCACCAAATTGAAGGAACATCTTAATTTAAACACACTGCTCCCAATAGCTCCAGTAACCCGACGGTGAGCGCGAGGTAATCTGATTAGCCGTATGTTAACGCCCCTTACGTTTTCCCATTCACGGAGATAAACATAATTATCCTATAATGCCCTAAGGCTGACTTATAAAAGTTTAAAGAAAAATAAATCGTGCTCTTTGCTGTAAGTCGGGTTATTTACTACCCGTATTATTTTTGCATAGGCAAGTAATGACTGAACTAAATATTTTTTAATGATTCTGGTTTTTATCTTTGGATTAAAAAGGATGGAATTTGTAGACGATACTTACCGACAGTCGAACATGAACCCGAAAGATAAATAACAGTAAGGTATCATCCCAGGGGATGATGTGTTTGTTTGCGCCCCGTGAGATATGCTATACACAATCATGATTTTAGAACAATATCTTATTTGCATGGTATTTTCCTGGGTAACTTTTTTTATTTCTTCCAAGTGTTAAATCATTAACTAATGCACTTACTTACATTCCACCAAATCTGATTCAAATTGAGCAGCCGTTCAAACGGTATTTTTTTAGAAAAAAATACATTGAAATCACTATAATCGACATTGTATCTCTTAAATCGACATTGCATAACTTAAATCGACATTGTATCACTTAAATCGACATTGTATCACTTAAATCGACATTGTATCATTATAATCGACATTGTATCACTTAAATCGACATTGGATCATTATAATCGACATTGTATCACTTAAATCGACATTGTATCACTATAATCGACATTGTATCACTATAATCGACATTGTATCATAATAATCGACATTGTATCATAATAATCGACATTGTATCACTTAAATCGACATTGTATCACTATAATCGACATTGTATCATAATAATTGACATTGTATCTCTTAAATCGACATTGTATAACTTAAATCGACATTGTATCATTATAATCGACATTGTATCACTTAAATCGACATTGTATCACTATAATCGACATTGTATCACTTAAATCGACATTGTATCACTATAATCGACATTGTATCATAATAATCGACATTGTATCTCTTAAATCGACATTGTATAGGAGGCGTTCAACCAATTATTCTCCCTATCTCTCCAATGCAAACTGACCTTACAAAAACGGCTGTCACTCAAAATCCTGACATAGGAAGTCTTAGATTTTTTCACAATTTAAAATTGAAGCTTGGATCTGCAACCTAAACTCAAAACCCTACAAAATTTTGTTTAAAAATTTTAAGCCCATACCCCTGTGTACATCGGCAACTTTTTCTCAACAAAACAGCTAGCAGATGCACAATCAACACCTTTATTTCACAAAGCACTGCTCCACGATTACAAAACTTTACAGCTAAACGAGAACACTGGCGCGCAGCCTAGCACATGCTGCTTTCAACCAAACAAACGTTGGGGAATCACCACCATTGTTACTCAGCAAAACACTCGTTTAAAAACAATGACTCATGGAGGTTACCACTCGTCACATCCTGCCGTTCATAGAGGTCTTAATTGGTTATACGTCATCTGAAACTCTTCGTACACATTAAAATTCACTGCTTGATGTTCCACAAGTTTCAGCACATTTTTTCACTGTAATTTGAAAAGTTTAAAGTCCATAACCAGGGTACAAATTGTTGTTTTTGAGTAAAAAAACACACCCAATGTCACCTTTGAGCCTCGTGTGACCATATTTTGTCCGCCTCCACTACTTTCACCAATGTTTGACGATTTCGGATGGTTAGAATTGGTAAGTTTTTTATATCTTTTGTGTGCATAAGTGTCCAACAACACATCTAGGCCTTCACACCTGCCCAAAAATTGAAAAATATGAAAAACAAGTACACATGTGGATACCAAGAGGAGTACATTTTACAGTCCTATATCACAAATCGGATTAACAGCCTGTATCGAAAGATTGTCTGGTATTTATAAAAGCCATTCGAAGTTAAGTTCTTGAAAAAATATCCGAACGACCCTCTACCGGAGTGAAAATAACCAAAAATGAGGAAAAATGACTAATTAATTACTTTGCTAATTAGCATAAGTAAATCAGTGTAAGATTTTAGACAAACAGTTGACTAGTAACATTTATCCACACTCAAATTTCTATAAATTTGGAGATTTTGGCAAAAAATTCAAAATAGCCCGTTTTTCATTTAGGAGGCGTTCAACTAATTATTCCCCCTATCTCTCCAATGCAAACTGACCTCACAAAAACGACTGTCACTCAAAATCCTTACATAGGAAGTCTTAGATTTTTTCACAATTTAAAATTGAAGCTTGGATCTGCAACCTAAACTCAAAACCCTACAAAATTTTGTTTAAAAATTTTAAGCCCATACCCCTATGTACATCGGCAAATTTTTCCCAACAAAACAGCTAGCAGATGCACAATCAACACCTTTATTTCACAAAGCACTGCTCCACGATTACAAAACTTTACAGCTAAACGAGAACACTGGCGCGCAGCCTAGCACATGCTGCTTTCAACCAAACAAACGTTGGGGAATCACCACCATTGTTACTCAGCAAAACACTCGTTTAAAAACAATGACTCATGGAGGGTACCACTCGTCACATCCTGCCGTTCATAGAGGTCTTAATTGGTTATACGTCATCTGAAACTCTTTGTACACATTAAAATTCACTGCGTTGATGTTCCACAAGTTTCAGCACATTTTTTCACTGTAATTTGAAAAGTTTAAAGTCCATAACCAGGGTACAAATTGTTGTTTTTGAGTAAAAAAAACACACCCAATGTCACCTTTGAGCCTCGTGTGACCATATTTTGTCCGCCTCCACTTCTTTCACCAATGTTTGACGATTTCGGATGGTTAGGATTGGTAAGTTTTTTATATCTTTTGTGTGCATAAGTGTCCAACAACACATCTAGGCCTTCACACCTGCCCAAAAATTGAAAAATATGAAAAAAAAGTACACATGTGGATACCAAGAGGAGTACATTTTACAGTCCTATATCACAAATCGGATTAACAGCCTGTATCGAAAGATTGTCTGTTATTTATAAAAGCCATTCGAAGTTAAGTTCTTGAAAAAATATCCGAACGACCCTCTACCGGAGTGAAAATAACCAAAAATGAGGAAAAATGACTAATTAATTACTTTGCTAATTAGCATAAGTAAATCAGTGTAAGATTTTAGACAAACAGTTGACTAGTAACATTTATCCACACTCAAATTTCTATAAATTTGGAGATTTTGGCAAAAAATTCAAAATAGCCCGTTTTTCATTTAGGAGGCGTTCAACTAATTATTCCCCCTATCTCTCCAATGCAAACTGACCTCACAAAAACGACTGTCACTCAAAATCCTTACATATGAAGTCTTAGATTTTTTCACAATTTAAAATTGAAGCTTGGATCTGCAACCTAAACTCAAAACCCTACAAAATTTTGTTTAAAAATTTTAAGCCCATACCCCTATGTACATCGGCAAATTTTTCCCAACAAAACAGCTAGCAGATGCACAATCAACACCTTTATTTCACAAAGCACTGCTCCACGATTACAAAACTTTACAGCTAAACGAGAACACTGGCGCGCAGCCTAGCACATGCTGCTTTCAACCAAACAAACGTTGGGGAATCACCACCATTGTTACTCAGCAAAACACTCGTTTAAAAACAATGACTCATGGAGGGTACCACTCGTCACATCCTGCCGTTCATAGAGGTCTTAATTGGTTATACGCCATCTATAACTTAAATCGACATTGTATCACTTAAATCGACATTGTATCATTATAATCGACATTGTATCACTTAAATCGACATTGTATCATTATAATTGACATTGTATCACTTAAATCGACATTGTTTCACTATAATCGACATTGTATCACTATAATCGACATTGTATCACTTAAATCGACATTGTATAACTTAAATCGACATTGTATCACTTAAATCGACATTGTATAACTTAAATCGACATTGTATCACTTAAATCGACATTGTATCACTTAAATCGACATTGTATAACTTAAATCGACATTGTATAACTTAAATCGACATTGTATCACTTAAATCGACATTGTATCATTTGATTCGATGTTGTATCATTTTTGCGCCGATGGCGTCCCTTAAAGTTAGGTAAAAAATGAAAGAAAATGACGATTGTTAAAACACGGGTTCTACCAAATTGAAGAAACGTGTCTATCATATACAACACACTGCAATAGCACCGATAACCCGACAGTGGGCGCGAGATAATCTGACCCCCTTTCTACTTGGTTTTCCCAGTCACAGGGATAAACATGAATACCCTATCCTGTCCTCGTAGGTTCATACAAGACCGACCAGTCATCTGTTCCAAAATACTATAGCAGAACTAACTAAATGACACACCACAAAAGCGAGTTTCGGAAAGCAAAAAATCTAAAACTCATTAACGTAATCACTTTTGGGGTAATTACCATCATCCATTTTATCTTTAGTCACGTTATTTTCGTTTTTTTGTTATTTTTACGACAGTTTGTTCATGTATATCTACCTGAAAATCTCTCTAATGTTATTCTACATTAAAATCATTATTTATGACGAGTTTTTTTAATGTCGGTTACACGAATTTAAATCACTCTTTTAACCCCGTTTGTTTCTATTACCGCCCGTAAAAAGTTTCTATTTACCGCCCGTAAAAAACTGCACATGCAATCATTTTCACTCGAAATTGTTGATATTGTGTCAGCTTAACGAATTATGCAATCATAGAACTTGGGAAATAATAATCCTAAACTCATTTAAGAAACACAATTTTCGTTTCTAAGAAAAGAAAATTTTACCCGAGAAACAAAAATTTTGTTTCCAGAAACGATAACGAAAAGTTGTTATGTTAGTTTTATTATAGTAAAATGTGATATCGCATGCATCGTGGTTAAAGAGTTTTAAATCTTTGTAAGAGGTGAATGGGTCAAAACATGGGCAAGTACAATTTGTTCTTCAAAACTTTAAGGACAAATTAAGTAACCGCTTTCTGCTATAGAACATTTAGATTATGTGCTACTCGGTAACGAACGTTTTTTTTTTTTAATATTAAGGCGATAAGAAATAAATAAGAAACGGCGTTTGTTACAACGTACAACAGAAAGTCGATTATTAAAACATACAAAAAAGCGATTATTAAATCATATAATTATTTGATGATTTCAGGTGAAGATTGGTTTCTCATTATAGCGGAAAAAGGGTGGTATCTGAAGATAAAATCATATGCAGTAAGTAGCGAAAAAATATTAATTTATAAGGTTTTCATAATTAATTAAACACAATTATTTATATATTTTCAATTCATATAAAAGGTGATCATAGTATTCCCCGTGCTTGAGTATAATTTTAATTTGAAGGATATTTCTACAATTTATGCTAAATAATTAACTATTAAATATATTAATTTCAGGAATTATTTGGAATTTTTGCATGACGAGTTGATATTCTCTTGTCATACATAATTTACGAAGGTAAATTTTAAATTTATTTTTAACAACCCAAAGTTTTTTCGTATAAATTCATCATTGTGCCATATATAAGAATTTTTT
>CH001841.1:400412-417059 GCA_000149265.1 Ciona savignyi | reverse complement strand
AATACACCTCATGCCCACAGTCAGGCACAGTAATACACCTCATGCCCATTTTCGAGCACAGTAATATAATTCCCACCAATGTTGAATTTTACCATATTTCCGTTTTTCCCTTTTCCATTGACTCCATCTTATAGTCAAAGTTTCCAATATTTTATTATTTTCTAACACTAAATTATTTACTTTATAAAATGATGGACCCCATTTTTTATTAGACGATAATATTATGTTAATTACTGGGCAGTTATTGTGGTCAGTAAAAAAATTTCGTATATATCTTAAGCTGGTGATATTTTCTAGAGCGAGATTGTTACCATATATTGTATCGATTCTAGAGGATTTATTTGGAACTATTCGGGTAAATATTATTTCCTCTTTTTTATATTTTCTATGTATATCTGTTAGTTCGAATTCTTTTTCCAACTCTTTCCATTTGTTACGGTCAAGGTTTTTATATAAGTCAAAATTTCCTTGTTTGTCCGTTGCCAGTAAAATAAAATTAAAATCCCCCATAATATAGTTTTGAATATTGACTTTATTTTCTAAATAATTATATAAGATATTTATTTGGTCCTTGCGTTCAACAAGGTTAGCCCACGTGCTACCAGACTTAAAATATACATTATATATATTAATTATATTATTGTTTCCGTATAGTGTTATTTTATGTATATTATTCTTTATTATTACTATATGGGATATTTTATATTTTGAGAAAATATGGTTTTTAATTAGTATTCCAGTCCCTTTTTTAAATTGATGGGTTTCATTGTGTGTTTCCGAAATAGTGTTGGAAAAAAGACGCGAATTTGTCATGTTTTCTAATTTATGAATATGACTTTGGGCCAAAACATGTAACTCCTGCATGCACAGAATGTCAATTTCATTTTGTTTCATATAGTTTGAAATCATTTGGGCCTTATTTTGTATTCCGTTTATATTTATTGTTCCAATTATAATTTCCATTTTTTTATTTTTTGGGGGCTCCATTTGAAAAAATAGAATTGACATTCCATGTTATGTTATTTGTATAATGGGTTTGGTCATTGTTTTGACGTTTTCCTTCTTTTTGCAGATGTTCTCGGTGCCTCGGTGGACCATAGCTTCGATAGCAGTGCAACAGATCTTTGGACGTCAGGTGGGTCACTAGAGTCAGATTCGTTAATTGTTTTGAGTACTATATCATCCGATGTCATATAATGAGTTTGTTCATTTTCCAGTAGTTTCTGATGAGCTTCCTCAATCACCAGGATGCTTTCATTTACACCCAGAGATGAGTTCAACGACGAAGATGAGGTGAGTTCGTCATTTGTCGGGTTTTCGTCGACCGCTGTAGATTGGAGGTTGGTGGTGTCTGTGGTTATTGGGTTTTCCGATATATCAATGTTTTCTGTAGTGTTTTGTTGTTGTTTTTTAGGAGTCAGAATCACTGATGTATTATGTGTTGTCTTGTTTTTAGGAGTCGAATATGTTTGGGGGTCCTTTTTTGGTCGTGGTGTTCTTTGTTTTTTAGGTATTGCAGAGGTAAGAATTGGGAAGTGGTTTGAGCTGTGACTTTGAATATTTTCATTTACAAAATTTTGATCCAATGATGCCAAGACAGAAAATTTATTGCTTGTTGTAATTGGTCCGGTAACTGCATCTTTATAGGACATGGTTGGTGTTTGTGTGGATTTTGGATCAGTGTCCATATTTCTTGTGTTACTTCGTGGTAGTTGATGTTGCTGTTGTTGGTACGTTGGTTTTGATCGGCAGTTTCTTAGTATGTGGCCATGTGATTGACAGAAATTGCAATATCCTTTCCTAGGGCATTTAGATTGCAAGTGGCCTCGTTCCTTGCAGAAGTGACATAGCGGTAGATGTGTTTCACCGGGTTTTGTCACCGTTACCCATTTGCCACCAAGTTTCAGCACTATGGGTATCTTGTTTAGATTTAATTTTGAGAAAGAGATGTTGAGCCAACCATTTTTTATATTTTTAAAGTTTCTATGAGAACCGAATTCCTTTTTAGCGATCTTCCCTCATTTGTTTTTTTCTAGGGTGTTGATGAGTTTGGATTCATCAATGTAGCACGGCACGGGATGCAGGGAGACGACTTCCATTGGTGGTGATGGAAGTTTGGCTATTACTGTGACTGTTGAACCAGATTCAGAGGTATATGTTGCAGGTTGGTTATTATAATTGGTTATTAATTGATTGATGTTTTCTTCACCACCATATTGTTCCTTTAGAGTGAGGAGGAAGGCTTGGTCTTTATGGGAGTCAGTTATCACTCCATCTACCATGTCCTTGATTGATTCCAAGGGCGAGCCAGGATGAAACAACTCCATAAATGATGACACGGTATATACTCAATGCCACCGGTAAGTTGGAGAATTATCGATCTTCGGGAGGTCTGGTCGATCTCGATTATGTTTTCCATTTTGTTGTTGGATTTGTGAAATTTTGGGAATGCAGGTGGAACGTGTTTTGGTTATTGTGATTTTACAAGCGCCACAAATAAAAGGTTAAACTGTTTTACGTGGTGAGTGTACTTAAAATTCGCGAAAAATTATGAAAAATTTGGCTAGGGCTTCGCCGTCCAAGATATTGCCAAAAAGGGCGAAAAAAGGTGAGTTTGCGGAAAAAAAAACAATTTAAACACACCAAAATAATTATTAGGCGACGAGGGTAATTATCAGTGTTGCCTTTAAGAAGAAATTAATTACTTCCTAGTGAGTTAATTAAGGCAACACTACAAAAAATAAAACACACACAATACAATGCAGATAAATAGACACAAGGCGAAACTAGAATTAGACAAGTATTTACCTCAAGCAAGGGGATAACTAGATCACCTGTTGGTCTTTGTGCTTGCTCGCTTTGAAATATAATCCAATCGCAATTTAGCACTTTCTATTTGCTTTTTGGCAGGAGGTTCACACAAGGCGAATCTTGCCTTAGTCAAATGATTAATAAACACGTGATTGACGAACGTAATTAATAAACATCTGATCACAAACTGAGCCGCCAATGTTCTGCATGACGTCAATGTGACGTTTTACCAATTTTAATTAGGCTGGTTCATGTGAATAAAAAAATATTCACCGGATAAATTATCGAACCCAACAACATAATTACGAATAAGTCGCGCAAATCATTCGGCCAAACACCGTTATTGAATTAAAAGAAGTTATATGGTTATTTTACTGTTTGACCTCTAGTGCCACCTAACTGCTAAAAAAATTATCTAATACATTTTTTTTCAGAAACAAAACTTTCGTTTCTGCCATTTCGCTTTGGAAAAATTTCGTTTCTCACCGTTACAATGGCAATACTTCAATAAAATGCCCATAGGGTACCTGCTACAATGGAAATACTTCAATAACATGCCCATAGGGTACCTGCTACAATGGAAATACTTCAATAACATGCCCATAGGGTACCTGCTACAATGGCAATACTTCAATAACATGCCCATAGGGTACCTGCTACAATGGCAATACTTTAATAACATGGCCATAGGGTATCTACTACAATGGAAATACTTCAATAACATGCCCATAGGGTATCTACTACAATGGCAATACTTTAATAACGTGCCCATAGGGTACCTGCTACAATGGGAATACTTCTTCTCTTATTTCGAGGATCATCATTGAGCGATTGCGCAAAAAGTGTAGCTGAAATCATATCGCTTAGTAATTATTACGTAGTCAAATGTACATACCTTATAACATGTGTCTGCAATCAAACCTGAAAAAATACTGCCGAGCAAATAGTCCTATCAGTACCAAGTAGGCTAATTGAAGTGAACTTTGGTAGGTCAAAGTCAGTTTCCCTTTGCCAAATAAAAGCAACAAACTTTATGGAACATGTTTGATTTTACTAAAAAATATACGTTTGGTATTACTACCGTGGTTGGTAAATAAATCGGAAGTAAAGTTATTCTTTTTAAGGGACATTACAGAATTGGATTATAGCTAATAGCTTGTTTGATAGAAACCAGCCACCGACTTCTTCTTGGCTGTGTCAACAGTTTGATTACCCTCTTTCAAAATATAACTATATCAGTACGGTTAAAACTTTCTGGAAGGTCAAATCAGAATTATATTTTTATTAGAACGGTATATTTTAAAACAATGTCTGTACAGCTTTTTTGATTTCGTAATGCTTTATCTTCGCGAATAAGTGCAGGTCGCGAAACTTAGTAAAAGTAAAATGCAGATCACGGTACTGAGTATCTTTGCATAAAAGTAGTGTATGAATCTAAACAATTTTCACCAATGATGTTTGCCTAAATTAAGTAAGGCCACACGACTGGTTAAAATAATATTATATACCTATGACGATTGCAAAAAATCCGCAACTTTTCTGCAGTGTTTTCGCCAACCGACAATAACATATTTATCCAATTTTAAGTAGCGTAATGGCTAAACATTTGGTAGTTAATTAAGATATTTATTTAAATCTAATTTTGGTGCAAAAAATTGTTTTCTACTGACGCCAAGTTAGTTTTATTGGGGAATATGCAATTTTTAGCTGAGAGTGCAAGAGACCAAGTCGCGTTTCCTATACGAGGCGTCAACAGTCATTTGTCCAACACAGGTTCTCAATCACCCACCAATACTGCAGACAACATCTACGTTGCATTATACGACTATGAAGCTCGAACGTCGACAGACTTGACATTTAAAAAAGGTAATATCCTACCTATGCCCGCCAGTTTGGGTTCCATTTCTATATTAAATATATGTGCAATTTGTATCCGTTGTTTGTATAACCTGCGTTTGAGGTCATTTTGTGTCGGCATTAAAAACTTTTGTGACGTTACCAGGCAAAAAAAACCTTACATCCATTGCTACATTTCTCGTATATGTATTGGTTATTTGGTTGTACTAAAATAGAAGGTTGGCAATGTACAATCGTATAATCTTTCAATAATATACATCCAATCAGGTGACAAAATGGAGTTGATTTGGATTATTCCATTTGAAAATCAGTGGTGTGCTATGCGGTTAATCAATCAGGACCATATGACATCTAATATGGAAGGCTATGTTCCATCAAATTACATTGTCAAATTAGATTCTCTTGAATCGCAGCCGTGAGTTTAATTATTGTTTTAAATTGTAGAAGTGTATGTATAAGTTTATCGACAAAACAAGATACACCACCTTAAACGGACAAGCACTAAAATACATAACACAAAAACATGTATGTAAATTTCACAATTCAATTATATTTGCGCAATTGATTAAGTTAACAGTCTCTTGTATAACACAGCAAACAATGAATGTATAAGAAATGCTTACCGTGCAAAATTATTAACTGATTTACCTGGCGTTGACGTGCTGCATCCGCAAATATTTGATCTTAAAATGCCTACAATTATCAACCGTGAAATCCACTTAGTCGGAAACTATAGTTATAGTTTCACTATTTCGCAACAACAAAAAGTTTAATTAAGAAGGGTTATACTTTTTAACATGCCTTTTACAGATGGTATGTTGGCAAACTGGAACGAGGTGAAGTAATAAGATTACTTAAGCAGCAGCATAATCCAAATGGCACTTTTATGATAAGGGAGAGTACAAGCAAGCCTAATGAATATGCATTATCTGGTATATTATTATGTTAACTCTATATAGCATCATTAAAAATTCGTTTGTTATTTTTTTATAATCCCTGTCACGAATAACGAATCTGTTGGGTATAACATGGATATTCCGATTCATAGAAGCAAGAAGACAAGTCATGTTTGTGAATAAAAAAGGTTTTCCCAACAACATAAGATCCCACAAATAGACACAACTTTTAAACGTATTTAAGTTCGTTAGAATATACCTAAATTACAATTATTTTCAACCAGAAACACGACTTACTTTATTAATTTATTTTAATAAAAAAATAAACGATTGTACAATTGATTAAATACGCAAAAGAAATTAATATTTAGCTTAAATAAACACAAGTTACCTTAACAGTTCTGCATGAAAACGTGTGTAGACATTACCTGATATGTCGTATAAACGATGGTGGGAGAGATAAACTGCATATTAAAAGAAATTTCCAAACTTTGTCATTTTTAACCTTAAACGAGCTGGTTGACTATTATCAAAATACTGATGATATCGCAATATGTACCCGACTGACAGCACCATGTATAGAGGTATGTATGCGACTAAGTATGTGTGATACATAATAAATATGCAAATTGATATATTCCGACTGGAAAAACGCAAGGGCCGTTATCACACACGGACAATCTTTAGACTACCTCGCTAACATCGTATGGTTACCGGAGCTAATACACAATATTGTATATAAATTGTGATTTACTTTTAGTTTAACCGATAATCCAATGAGTCCAAGCGGTATCCGTTCATTGCCTTCTGTTGGGAGACTGTTTACTAGCTAATTTACCAGTTGGATGCTTATATTTATCGCGTTGGTGGCCAGGTTACTTTGTAATAAGACCGAAAGCTGACACGTTCGCGCTGTGTTACTTTGTTTCCTTTAAACCGGCGGGAACGCACCATCAATGTTAAGAAAATTAATCTGTCTGTCAGCGGGCGACTGTGTAGGCTAAACAGATCCAGCCTGGTTGCGAACATTAAATCATAACACAGGACGAAAATCCTCAAACCGATGGGTTATCACACGAACTTGCTGATAAATTGGAGGTAGATCGTATAGAATTTAAACTCGGAGAAAAGCTTGGTGAAGGTTATTTTGGACAAGTCTATGAGGGTTTATGGAACGGAACAACCAAAGTGGCAGTGAAAACTGTAAAGCAAGGTTAGAACTAAGCATTATGTATGGGTATAGCTAAAAGCTTTTAATTTGAATTTCACCTAATTCAGTATAATCTGCTGAATAAGTTAACTCACTAAATTTTATTGCACCGACTTTCATGATCACCTTTAATCGACGGTAAGTTGATAGATATATATAGTTCGTTTATAGAAGCATAGGCACAAAGGCATTAAATAAACAAGGCCACGATATTAGTTAAACGGTCACGCTACTAAATTTATATGAATTGTTGTTTGAAGCGCGATCCACAATGATTCCTTCTAAGTTGGATGTATTGTTTTACATTTTTATATCAGGCAAAGTTTCGAAATGTTTTGGGCGGCGTTCCTTATATAAAAAAACTTTTTATGAATAAGTAATAAATCCTCATTCAGGCGCAAACCCGTTATTATTTATGTTGTATCTATATGATTTCGAAAACACAATATAAAACACAAGAAACTATTACAGTGTGTGTATAGATTTTATATACAGTTGGTATGTTCGCTTTATTTAATCTTTGATTTACAAGGTTTTTATGATGCCCGCTTAGGATAATCTGACTTTAAGAAAGAACACAACAGCTTATAGCTAGCGCCTGCTTTTTGGTAAAAGTTGGGTTGCCCAGTGAATGCTCAAATCGGTCGAACGTTGTCTTATTGTGCCATACCAGCCGAAGCTGGAGTGTGTTGGTGAATAAATACCGATAGCATGTTAAAATACAAAAGCCTAATTTTTTTTAGGATATCCATGTTTATCCCCGTGAATGGGAAAACCAAGGGGAGTTAACACACGGGCAATTGTCAGATCACCTCGCGCCCACCGTCGAGTTACCGAAGCTTTTGCAATGTGGTGTATATGATTATATAGACACGTTTCTTTGGTAGGACCCATAAATCCGCTGGGTTCAGGCAATGTCCGTAAAGTGCCTTGCCCAAGGACACAACCGATTAGCCCGGGACCAGTTTCGCATCTGCAACCTTTCGTTTGAAAGGCGACGCACTTAACCGTCAGACTAACGTAATCAATACAAATAGCACACTACAACATGTGTTCAGGTACTATGGAGGAGGAGATTTTTTTGAACGAGGCAAAACTGATGAAAAAACTACGCCATCCAAAACTTGTACAACTGTATGCTGTGTGCACACGTTCACAACCTTTTTACATCGTAACTGAGTTGATGTGCAATGGGTCACTGCTGATTTACTTGAAAGGTAAACTTAGCACGAGTCTATTTTCTATTCGGCCTTAACGTTTTGGCCAATTTAAAATGTGCATACGGATCACCTCACACCCACCGCCACGTGTAATTGTAACTTGTTTAATATGATTTAGCCTGTTTACATGGCCATTATAAACATTGGCCTTTTAAAACGAGGCCGGCCAAACAAAGTGGCTTTTCTGTCCACTTTTAGTGCCCTAAAACAAACGTCTAGTAAGCAGCCGTCCTTACCAGCCGGGTATGTCTTTTTGTGGGCTAAGTTTATAGTCGGATATGAATCGGTTCTTATACTATACATATAAACCATCCAGCGATACGAATGTTCAGAGAGATTAAGTGTTAACAGGAGATAACAGGTTTAACACGGTGTCTTCCTGCGATAATGAAATAAAACAATTTAATCAGAATAATGGTTTGACACCACAGTTTATATAGTATTTTTAAAGATATTTTAACTTTAGAAAATGAGTTGAACCAATCAACACTGATCTACATGGCGACGCAGATTGCTTCTGGAATGGCTTACCTGGAAACTAACAACTACATTCATAGAGGTCTTGCTGCTAGAAATATTCTTGTTGGAAAGAACAATTGCGTCAAAATTGCCGATTCCGGATTGGCTATGGCTTTAAAGGTTTGTTCAATACGTTATGTTTTACAAATACACTAGAGTTTGTGTTATTTAGATTTTTACTGAATTAGAAAATTTTGGGTTATTTTATTAAACTTAGGTAGGTGGTACCTGGTGGGGTATAACAATTTTAACTGCATAATTCATATATACTATTCTAACGGGCTTTTTTAAACCAAATCCTTATACGACTCCAATACGGGCTAACATTACAATGACATAAAAAACTTTTAGTCGTTCAAACACACTGACATATACGAAAACAATAATATTAGAAAAAACTAAACACCATAGATTGATAAATAACAAACAATGAAAAAGTTGTATTGAAATGTGTTAAAAGCACTCCAGTAACGAAGGCAAAACACAAAAAAAAGAAATTATATAACGTCATACGAAATTCAACTTAAAACAGGCTAAAAAATCACAATTTTTTTACCGGGCTGAGTTCTTCCTACAATGGTATCATCAGATAGACCGTTTTTAAAGTAAAAGTGGTATACTAATGTCGAGTTAACCATTCGGCCACACAACCCAAGTTTAAACATTAATATTTACAACAAGAAACAGGCGCACCCCCTCACTAACGTAGTGTACCTCATCCACTAACTTTTAAGAGATGTGTTTCAACACTCGCCATTTCGTGTTTGGACAATTCAGTTGAAATCAAGTACTTCTTATTACTACATGATCGTTACTACAGGTTAGAGTTGGAATCGGATTCCAGGCGATGGATCCCAACGCTAAGCGAACCTGTAGTAACTAGAGTTTCCCGTTTATGCACATAGAGTCTAATACGTATATTACTAAGTGAACAAACTATGCTCAGTTGTATATTTTAGGAAGAAATGTATGAATCGGGAGGCACGCAACTTCCAGTCAGATGGAGCGCACCCGAATCAGTCCTACAGCATTCTTTTACAATCAAGTCTGACGTTTGGTCCTACGGCATTCTTCTCGCAGAAATCTTTGGAAAAGGCACAGAGCCATATGAAGGTATTTTAGAATGATGAGTGTTTTAAGTGATTCTGTTTGTCCATTGCAACTTGGTTAAGCTATCCGCTGAAAGCTTGTAAAATTAAAACTACCAATACTGTCTGTGGGCGGTTGTATAGCTTAAATGAGCTAGATTATGGTTTAAGCTAAAACAGTAGGAAGTTTAATCGTATTTCATTCCGGGCTCTAATGCCGTCGTACACTTTTTATAAAAAAATATTAAGACCGATTGTTACTTCATAGGAAGTAACGAGTTGCTATAATTTTAAAGTGACGCGTATCGTTAAATAAACAAACAGTTTATGTCCTCTAGTTGTTATTGGAGATCAGGGTTGATACGAAACGGTGGTTGAGATTGATACGGTTTTCTGCGTAATTAAAATAAAGGAACCAGATCAGTAATTTACGAGTATACATATGAACCAATGAACATTTCACACACTCACCAAACTTTGGCTTTAAACGGGACGGAACATACGGTATCAGGTAAAATGGTATGCTGCCGTCTGTAAGGTAACTGATTCGAAAAGAAAGAATGTTCTAACATGCGGTTTAGTATTTGTAACACAAACTTCCATTGTTACGTATTTCGGTTATGACGTAATTTATCATTTACCATAGACATCAATAAAACCTATATACGCAAATGAATAAATGATGGGTCAAGAGATCTTACACTGAACATAAGTCGCCCTTGCAAATAGCTTCAAATTGATATATAGTTTATATTCGACAACCGAGGGCGGCTATGTGCACGAAGAGTCTAAATATTCACAACTTTTCATTAAGTGATGCAAGGGAAGTTGCTGCAATTTTCTTTTGTATACAATGATATCCTATCCTAGTTTATTTACTCCTTTAAAAAAACTAACACATTCAACACCCAGGTTGGTCTAACAGAGAAGTATTGGAGAAAGTCGAAAGGGGATATCGAATGCCGAAATTGCCAGACTGCCCCTATAGTTTGTATGTAATAATGCTGAATTGCTGGGATGCTGACCCTAAAATTCGAGACTCGTTCGAAACTTTGCTGGGTAAATTAGAAATCACAAATTCTCTTTACTTTAATGCTTAGAAAAAGCTGTAACATATTTAATTATTGATGCATTAATTGTGCTTGATTTTGTTTGCTATATATTTAGTATTATGTATTAATAATAAATATTATACCTTGTTTTACGTGTGTACTGTTTATCTTATTTCTGACAAGTTAGCTCAATAGTAAGACATCAAATCAAAAGCTGAAAAATATGAGATAAAAGATATCTAATTCAGCTCGATTTAAACTTTTTGTTTGATTCGAAATATAAAAGCACCTTGCAAATTCTTAAAACAAAGACTCATATCACAATGACAGTTTTATTTGTAATTTCCTATGTTACTGTACATTTTTATAAATCTATAAATATATTTAGCTTAAAATAATACCATGCGATATGTTGTTTAGTAATTATGCATAATATATAGTCCATTTTCAAATTAGTTTGTTGTCGTGGAGTCACTTTTGAGTTTACCTAGGATAAATAAAAACAATTACGATATCATACCAAAGTCGAAATAATGTAGAAACAAAATAAATTTGAGTTGCTGAATGTTGGTTTGGTCAAATATATTGGTTCAGCAGGTTAGATTATACATTGGATTATCAGCTAAAAGGTGGTTTAATTGAAACTTGTTACATCGCTAAGCAGTTATATACGTCTATAAGAACTAATCAATAGATTCCTGTAATATATTGAGTTTTAAACAAACAATGTAGAATTATCCACATTGTATTTATCATACTGCAATATCTCTGGTAAAACAACTCGGAGGTAATTATACGTGGGACGCAATAACGGTGACCAGTCAACTGAACCCCTTACAACTGAGCCCCTACAACTGAACCCCTTTACAACTGAACCCATTTTAACCGAACGCTTTTAACTGAAAAGGGGGTTCAGTTGTAAAGAGGTTCAATTGAAATGGGTTCAGTTGTAAAGGGGTTCAGTTGTTAAGGGGTTCAGTTAAAAGGAGTTCAGTTGTAAGGGGCTTAATTGTAGGGGTTCAGTTGTAAAGGGTTCAGTTGTAAGGGTTCAGTTGTAAGGGGTTCAGTTGTAAGGGGTTCAGTTGTCATGGAACCCGCAATAACATGCCACCTTAAAAAGATGATAATTTTGCCATTTAAAGATTATAAAAGGGAAAGAATATAACGTACCGGTCATGAGGGCTCGAATAGACACATCAGCGGCAGAGTTAAGCGTGATGCCAGGTGGTTTACTGGGTACATTGGATTGCCTTCGTAGATCTGTTGGGTATATTGGTCTAGTAATGTGAATTAGGTTGAATGATAATGGATAGGATATTAATGTTTATCCACGTGAATGGGAAAACCAAGGGGTTTAACACACGGGCAATCGTCAGATCACCTTGCGCCCACCGTAAGGTTACCGGAGCTATTCCAGTGTGTTGTGTATGGACATGTTCCTTTAATTTGGTAAAACCCATTAATCCGTTGGGTTCAGGCAATGTCCGTAAAGTGCCTTGCCCAAGGACACAACCGACAAACTAGCGACCAGTTTCGCACCTGCAACCTTTCGATTGAAAGGCGACGCACTTAACCGCTAGACTAAGGGGTCGGACATATATATATATTTTAACTAATAAAGTGTTGTTTAAACTCATTTTTACGTCTATGTAGTATGGAATTCAGAGACAGCTTTTGGTAAAAAAACGAATACAATTTCTTCATTTACACCATTCAGTAAATCAGGAGTGTATGATGTAGTCAGAATTTAAGTCGTATAAACTTATATACAGAGTGGTGCATAGCATTATCATTATGACGACTAAGTAGTATTAGCATATTTTAGTTTGGTTTATTTCTTTTTGCCCCAGTATTAAATAACAATAAATGAAACAAATCACGACCCAGGAAAAGACAACAAAACGAACAGTTGTTAAAACACATCATTAAAAAAGTATATCATTAAATAAATATCCTGTCATATCAATAACATGCCAATAGGTACCTGCTACAATGGCAATACTTCAATAACATGCCCATAGGGTACCTGCTACAATGGCAATACTTCAATAACATGCCCATAGGGTACCTGCTACAATAGCAATACTTCAATAACATGCCCATATGGTACCTGCTACAATGGCAATACTTCAATAACATGCCCATATGGTACCTGCTACAATGGCAATACACCAATAACATGCACATAGGGTACCTGCTACAATAGCAATAGATCAATAACATGCACATAGTGTACCTGCTACAATGGCAATACTTCAATAACATGCCCACAGGGTATCTGCTACAATGACAATACTTTAATAACGTGGCAATAGGGTACCTGCTACAATGGCAATACTTCTTCTCTTATTTCGAGGATCATCATTAAGCGATTGCGCAAGAACAGTAGTTAAAATCATATCGCTTCGTCGTCATTATATAGTCAAATGTACATACCTTATAGATGGCGTATAACCAATTAAGACCTCTATAAACGGTAGGATGTGACGAGTGGTACCCTCCATGAGTCATTGTTTTTAAACGCTGAGTAACAATGGTGGTGATTCCCCAATGTTTGTTTGGTTGAAAGCAGCATGTGCTAGGCTTCGCGCCGGTGTTCTCGTTTAGCTGTAAAGTTTTGTAATCGTGGAGCTGTGCTTTGTAAAGTAAAGGTGTTGATTGTGCATCTGCTAGCTGTTTTGTTAGAACAAAAGTTGCCGATGTACGAAGGGGTATGGGCTCAAAAATGTTAAACAAAATTTTGTAGGGTTTTGAGTTTAGGTTGCAGATCCAAGCTTCAATTTTAAATTGTGAAAAAATCTAAGACTTCCTATGCCAGAATTTTGAGTGACAGCCGTTTTTGTGTGGTCAGTTTGCACTGGAAAGATAGGGAGAATAATTATTTAAACGGCTCCTATAACATGTGCCTGCAATCAAACCTGAAAAAATACTGCCGAGCAAATAGTCTTATCAGTACCAAGTAGGCTAATTGAGGTGAACTTTGGTCGGTCAAAGTCAGTTTCCCTTTGCCAAATAAAAGCAACAAACTTTATGGAACATGTTTAATTTTACTAAAAAATGTACGTTTATTGGTATTACTATCTCGGTTGGTAAATAAATCAGCATTAAAATTTTAAAACAATAAACTTTAAATAACTAGTGACCACATTCAAGTTAATTTTTTTTAAATGGGACATTACAGAATTGGATTATAGCTAATAGCTCGTTTGATAGAAACCAGCCACTGACTTCTCCTTGGCTGTGTCAACAGGTCGAGTACGCTCTTAACATAACTATATCAGTACGGTTGAAACTTTCTGCAAGGTCAGACAGCATGAATCTCACGTGCACATATCGAACATTAACATATATTTTGTAATGAATATGGATAACAATTTTTTTTGTTACCTCTGACCCATGCATTTATGCTTGCAGAAACAAACTACATAGGCCTACTCGTTGCATAAAATACACCATAGGTAGTTTTTTACTTTCTTTTATTTGTCACAACATTGATTGGCAAACGAACATTTTCACAAATCTAATCTAAACAAAAGTATCTTGTCAAGCGATATACTCAACAGAAAATAAATTCCACAAAAACGTTCGATTTCGTTTTTTACGAATCTCCATCCAAAAAAACACTCCAAAATTTCATTGTTTATTGTTAAAGTTTTATTACGATTCGTCAAATACTTCTGGGTAATTTTAAGTGCATAGGAATTTCCTTCCGAGAGTCCGGGGAAAATAATGGAGAAAACAAGTGAGAACCGAGCACTAGCAACATAGACTGCAAAAAAAACTCAAAATGTGTTTGATCAGTTTGCAAAAGAAACAATCTGTATGCTCTCTGGAGCTCTTACCATATTTACTTTTTTGTGTTTGTTTGCGACCGATAATACATGCTATATTATTTAATGATTAGCAGGTAATATTCACGTGTGCACGCACGGACCTCACAGTAACTATATAGCGCAGAAAAAGTATTAGTCAAAATTTTCTTGATGGCTCAATTAGTAAGTTTGTATAAAACTTTTATAAAAAAATAAATTAACAATGATAAAAAATAAATTGTTCATAGGAAAAATGAATAAATATTGTAATTCAACAAAAATTATATATCTTAAGGGACAGGGCGGATTTCCAGAGAAAGTTCTATGGATCATAGTGGTTAGTCCCCTTTTTTAACAGCTGCAAGCGGTTAAATAACATAGAGAACATTCGTCTTTACGTATCAACATGGGGAATTTGTGGTCAAGATTATCACCACGGTGGAGGGGAAATGATTCATCCAATGCACCTGTACCTAGTTCGCACTTTACTTACAGTCGTAAGCGAAAATTCATTAGATTGTATTTTTCACATACATACATAATAACTTATAATAATAAACTTTAGCCTAATATTTCCGCTGTATTCAAAGTATTTATTTTAGGCAAATCAGAATTATTTTTTTATTGGAACGGTATATTTTAAAACAATGTCTGTACAGCTTTTTTGTTTCCGTAATGCTTTATCTTCGCGAATGTTTTTCATCTTCGCGAATGTAAGTGCAGGGCACGAAACGTAGTAAAAGTGAAATGCAGAGCACCGTACTGAGTAATTTTGCATAAAAGTAGTGTATGAATCTAAACAATTTCTACCAAAGATTTCTGCCTAAATTTAGGCTACACGACTGGTTAAAATAAGGCCACACGACTGGTTAAAATATTAGTATATACCTATAACGATTGCAAAATATCCGCCACTTTTCTGCGGTGTTTTCGCCAACCGACAATTACATATTTATCCAATTTTAAGTAGCGTAATGGCTAAACATTTGGTAATTAATTAAAATATTTATTTAAATCTAATTTTGTTACAAACAAGTGTTTTCCACTAACGCCAAGTTAGTTTTATTTATTTGTCCAACACAGGTCCTCATTCAACCACCAATAACGCAGACAACATATACGTTGCATTATACGACTATGAAGCTCGAACGTCGACACAACTGACATTTAAAAAAGGTAATATCCTACCAATGCCCGCCAGTATGGGTTCCATTTCTATATTAAATATATGTGCAATTTGTATCCGTTGTTTGTATAACCTGCGTTTGACGTCATTTTGTGTCGGCATTAAAAACTTTTGTGACGTTACCAGGCAAAAAAAACCTTACATCCATTGCTACATTTCTCGTATATGTACTGGTTATTTAGTTTAACTAAAATGGAAGGTTGGCAATCTACAATCCCACACAAATAATGTTTCGATAATATACATTCAATCAGGTGACAAAATGGAGTTGATTAATCCAAATGAAGGTGATTGGTGGGTTGTTCGGTTAATAGATCAGGACTATATGACATCAAATTTGGAAGGCTATGTACCATCAAACTACATTGCTAAATGTAGTTCTTATGAATCGCAGCCGTAAGTTTAACTGTAATTTTAATTCGGAGTGTATGTATAAATTTATCGACAAATCAATATGCACTTTAAACGGAAAAACACTAAAACACATAACACAAAAACATGTATGTAAATTTGGTAAATTTCACAATGCACTTTTATTTGCGCAATTGATTAAGTTAACAATCTCTTGTATAACACAGCAAACAATGAATGTATAAGAAATGCATACCTACGTGCTAAATTATTAACTGATTTACCTGGCGTTGACATGCTGTAGTCGCAAATATTTGATCTTTAAATGCCTAAAATTATCAACCGCGAAATCCACTTTGTCGGGAACAATAGTTATAGTTCTACTATTTCGCAACAACAAAATTTTAACATTTGAAACAAGTTATACTTTTGGAAATGCTATTTACAGATGGTATTTTGGCAAGCTGGAACGCGGTGAAGTAACAAGATTACTTAAGCAGCAGCATAATCCAAATGGTGCTTTCATGATAGGGGGGAAAGTACAAACAAGCCTAATGAATATGCATTAATTGGTACATTAATATGTTTAACCTATTTAGCATCAATAATCTACGATTTGTGTAATTTTAAATATTTTTAAATTTC